>SJYC01055894.1:0-18156 GCA_006408675.1 Madoqua kirkii | reverse complement strand
AGAGATGGGAATACCAGACCACTTGACCTGCCTCTTGAGAAATCTGTATGCAGGTCAGGAAGCAACAGTTAGAACTGGACATGGAACAACAGACTGGTTCCAAATAGGAAAAGGAGTACGTTAAGGCTGTATATTGTCACCCTGCTTATTTAACTTATCTGCAGAGTACATCATGAGAAACACTGGGCTGGAAGAAGCACAAGCTGGAATCAAGATTGCCGGAAGAAATATCAATAACCTCAGATATTCAGGTGACACCACCCTTACGGCAGAAAGTGAAGAGGAACTGAAGAACCTCTTGATGAAAGTGAAAGAAGAGAGTGAAAAAGTTGGCTTAAAGCTCAACATTCAGAAAATGAAGATCATGGCATCTGGTCCCATCACTTCATGGGAAATAGATGGGGAAACAGTGGAAACAGTGTCAGACTTTATTTTTTGAGGCTCCAAAATCACTGCAGATGGTGACTGCAGCCATGAAATTAAAAGACACTTACTCCTTGGAAGAAAAGTTATGACCAACGTAGATAGCATATTGAAAAGTAGAGACATTACTCTGCCGACTAAGGTCCATCTAGTCAAGGCTATGGTTTTTCCTGTGGTCATGTATGGATTTGACAGTGGGACTGTGAAGAAGGCTGAGCACCAAAGAATTGATGCTTTTGAACTGTGGTGTTGGAGAAGAGTCTTGAGAATTCCTTGGACTGCAAGGAGATCCAACCAGTCCATTTGAAGGAGAGCAGTCCTGGGAATTCTTTGGAAGGAATGTTACTAAAGCTGAAACTCCTGTACTTTTGCCACCTCATGTGAAGAGTTGACTCATTGCAAAAGACTTTGATGCTGGGAGGGATTAGGGGCAGGAGGAGAAGGGGATGACAGAGGATGAGATGGCTGAATGGCATCACAGATTCGATGGACCTGAGTGAAATCCGGGAGTTGGTGATGGACAGGGAGGCCTGGCATGCTGCGATTCATGAGGTCACAAAGAGCTGGACAGGACTGAGTGACTGAACTGAACTCAACTGAACTGAGCTATGGGATCTGGTTCCCTGAGCCGTGACTGAACCTGGACTGCCTACATTGGGAGCATGAAGTCTTAACTCCTCGAATACCAGAAACTCCTTTTATTTTTTTCTTTGCTATTTTTAAGTTTAAAATTATCATATGGTGTATGCAACAGCAAGCATAATTAGACCACAAAATCACAATTTCCCTTGATAACGTTAGCTTAAGCCTTAAGGTAAAGGAAATTTGAAAGGTCAGAGAGCATTTATTAAGCTACCTTCACACTGATTGGGAATACTAAAATCATTCAGAAGGCAGTCATCAGTCAAGGGATATTTGCAGTGTCTGCTCAGATTTGGGTTTGCAATATTTGCCTTTTGAGGGTCATTTGTTTTTTCCTGACCTCACTGCTTGAGATTCAGAGAAGTCGCCAGTAGGTAAAGAGTGATATCAGGTCATGTTCATATTGTCAAAAGTGGGATTCCCCTTGAAAGTGAAATAAAGTGAAAGTGAAGTCACTCAGTTGTGTCCGACTCTTTGCAACCCCTTGGACTATAGCCCGCCAGGCTCCTCTGTCCATGGGATTCTCCCGGCAAGAGTACTGGAGTGGGTTGCCATTTCCTTCTCCAGGGGATCTTCCCAACCCAGGGATTGAACCCGGGTCTCCTGCATTGCAGGCAGACACTTTATCCTCTGAGCCACCAGGGAAGCTCAAAGGATTCCCCTTAGCCATGTCAAATGGAGTGAAACGGACATATGTTGTACTTTCGGGAAATTCAGTCAAAACATTTAGTTCGTGATAATATCAGTATGGTAGATGAGATTCTTACTATTTTAAATCTCTAACTGTCTTTACCTGGGACTCCGTTTTTAGTCGAAGGAATGGTTGACCTTAACAATCGAGACAAAGTATTTTGGAGTGATAAAATCGAAACCCTACTATAACAAAGTAGCATAGACTGTTTGGCTTAAAAACAATTTTTTTTTTCTCTCATGGTTCCGAAGCCTGGGAAGTCTGCACTCAAGGTGCTGACTGATTATGTTCCAGATGAGAACCCTCTTCCTGGTTCACAGAGGGCAGAATTCTTTCTATATCCTCGCATGGTGGGGGCTGGGAGTGGTCAGAGGGAGACAGAAATGGAGATGGGCAGGAAAGTGGGGGGAGAAAGAGAGAAAGGAGGAGAGAGGCAGGAGAGGGAGAGGTGGCAGGGAAACACTCTGGTCTCCTCTTGAATGACACTAATTCTGTGACAAGTACCCCAGCATTATGACCTCATCTAAACCTAATTACCTCCCAAAGGTTCACTTCCAAATACCATCACATGTGGTAGGGATTCAGTACACAAATTCTGGAAGGATACTAACATTCAGTCCACAGCACTCACTGAGTTCCATTGCTCTCTTTGGAGGTTTCAGCCCTGAATCCTTCATTGACATTGCTTCAGATTGTAAGAGACTGTGGATCTAAATAAACATATACCAGTTTCCAAGTTCTTAAGGTTCAAGCACTTATCTAATCCCAAGATGAAGATCTGTTGTTAACAATGCTCCTCTCATAGCCTCACAGCCTCAGAAAGAGATTGGCTTTCTATGCCCTCCTTTTTAAAAACAAACAAACAAACAAGCAACAGCAAAAGAAGTATCATAAATGTAAATTCATACCATGGTTGCATATTTCTATCATAATTTTTGCTACAAGACCCCTTTTTCTGTCTTTAAGACCTAACGATATTTAAAATCATAATTTCCAACAAACACTTAAAGTTATTGATTTGCTACTTGGAAAAGTCTCCCACTTTCCTTCTAACAGACTTCATTTTGGTTACTGTTTATTGAAATAGGTCAAGAGAGTTTCCTTTGTACTTAAATTTAAGGATCTGAGTAATGCACAAAGTCTCCTGGTCTCAAAATCATCTTGGCAACTATACATAGACAATTATACCAACCATATAATCTTTCATATGCCATACCATGCTAAAGATGCACATTCATTATATGTATAATCTGTGTGTATTAAATTCGTTAATGTCTATCAACCATTAGTATCAATTTGGTTCAGTTCAGTAGCTCAGTTGTGTCTGACCCTTTGTGACCCCATGAACCACAGCAGGCCAGGCCTCCCTGTCCATCACCAGCTCCCAGAGTTTACCCAAACTCATGTCCATTGAGTTGGAATTTGGGTCCCCTGCATTGGGAGCATGAAGTCTTAGCCACTGGACCACCAGGGAAGTACTACCTTCTACAGATGCCCTCAAGGTAGTCCCCCCAGAGCAAGGTTCCAAGTCTCTATAAGTCTCATGTCCCTAGGTCCCTGTTCCCTCCTTTCCCCTGCCCTCCTCTATTCTAGACTTGCCATCCCTCACACACCCCCTGCCTGTTTTGTTCACATTTCTTTTGCCTCCAGGATCTTATTGGTGAACTTCTACTCATCCTACAAAACTCAGCCCTAATGGCTCCTTCTTCTGCAACTGCTTCAGCAAGATCAGTTCAGTTTAGTTCACTCACTCAGTCATGTCCTACTCTTTGTGATCCCATGGACTGTAGCATGCCAGGCCTCCCTGCCCATCACCAACTCCTGGAGTTCACTCGGGATGCCATCTAACCACTCATTCTCTGTTGTCCCCTTCTCCTCCTGCTTTCAATCTTTCTCAGCATCAGGGTCTTTTCCAGTGAGTCAGTTCTTTGCTTCAGGTGGCCAAAGTATTGGAGTTTCAGCTTCAACATCATTCCTTCCAATGAACACTCAGGACTGATCTCCTTTAGGATAGACTGGTTGGATCTCCTTGCAGTCCAAGGGACTCTCAAGAGTCTTCTCCAACACCACAGTTCAAAAGCATCAATTCTCTGGCACTCAGCTTTCTTTATAGTCCAACTCTAACACCCACACATGACTACTGGAAAAATCATAGCTTTGATTAGATGAACTTTGTTGGCAAAGTAAATGTCTCTGCTTTTTAATATGCTGTTTAGGTTGGTTGTAACTTTTCTTCTAAGGAGTAAGCGTCTTTTGATTTCATGGCTGCAGTCACCATCTGCAGGGATTTTGGAGCCCCAAAAAATAAAGTCTGACACTGTTTCCCCAGCTATTTCCCATGAGGTGATGGGACCGGATGCCATGATTTTCGTTTTCTGAATGTTGAGTTTTAAGTTAACTTTTTCACTCTCCTTTTTCACTTTCATCAAGAGGCTTTTTATTTCCTCTTCACTTTCTGCCAGAAGGGTGGTGTCATCTGCATATCTGAGGTTACTGATATTTCTCCCGGCAGTCTTGATTCCAGCTTGTGTTTCTTCCAGTTCAGCGTTTCTCATGATGTGCTCTGCATGGAAATTAAATAAGCAGGGTCACAATATACAGCCTTGGCATACTCCTTTTCCTATTTGGAACCAGTCTGTTGTTCCATGTCCAGTTCTAACTGTTGCTTCCTGACCTGCATATAGGTTTTTCAAGAGGCAGGTCAAGTAGCTTCATATTCCCATCTCTTTCAGAATTTTCCACAGTGTATTGTGATCCACACAGTCAAAGGCTTTGGCATAGTCAATAAAGCAGAAATAGATGTTTTTCTGGAACTCTCTTGCTTTTTCCATGATCCAGCAGATGTTGGCAATTTGATCTCTGGTTCCTCTGCCTTTTCTAAAACCAGCTTGAACATCTGGAAGTTCATGGTTCACGTATTGCTGAAGCCTGGCTTGGAGAATTTTGAGCATTAATTTGCTAGCGTGTGAGATGAGTGCAATTGTGCCACAGTTTGAGCATTCTTTGGCCTTGCCTTTCTTTGGGATTGTAATGAAAACTGACTTTTTCCAGTCCTGTGGTCACTGCTGAGTTTTCCAAATGTGCTGGCATATTGAGTGTAGCACTTTCACAGCATCATCTTTTAGGATTTGAAATAGCTCAACTGAAATTCCATCACTTCCATTAGCTTTGTTTGTAGTGATGCTTCCTAAAGCCCACTTGACTTCTTATTCCAGAATGCCTGGCTCTAGGTGAGTAATCACACCATTGTGATTATCTGACTCATGAAGATCTTTTTTTGTATAGTTCTTCTGTGTATTCTTGCCACCTCTTCTTAATATCTTCTGCTTCTGTTGGTCCATACCATTTCTGTCCTTTATCGAGCCCATCTTTGCATGAAATGTTCCCTTGGTATCTCTAATTTTCTTGAAGAGATCTCTAGTCTTTCCTGTTCTATTGTTTTCCTCTATTTCTTTGCGCTGATCACTGAGGAAGGTTTTCTTATCTCTCCTTGCTATTCTTTGGAACCCTGCATTCAAATGGGTATATCTTTCCTTTTCTCCTTTGCCTTTTGCTTTAACTCCTCCCTTTCCTGAGCTCCCACAGCACCTGCATCTCCATGCTAAACAGATAACCTTGTTTGATAATCATTTGTTTACATATCTTTTCCCAGCTGGAAGGTGTGTTCCAAAAAGGGAGGGGCTGTTGGATTCTCATTCACAGGCTCCCTCCACCACCAGGTTCCCACCCTAATCACTGCCTCACCTCCTGCACACCTTGGCAGTCTGTGAAAGAGGGACGGAAAGTTTCTTCATTGTTTATTCGGTTTAGGAATCTCTTCTCACACCTGTTCCGACACTGGTTGGTTCCAACACTGCTGGTTTATGCAGCAAATTAAAGATTCAACCCTTAGCAAAGCCACAATAAGGCGTCAAGTAGCAAGAAACTATGGGCTTCCCAGGTGACTCAGTGGTAAAGAATCCGCCTGTCATTGCAGGAGATGTAAGAGACTCGGGTTTGATCCCTAAGATGGGACGATCCCCTAAAGAAGGAAATGGCAATTTTCCCCTAGTATTATTCTTACCAGGAAAATTCCAAGGACAGAGGAGCCTGGAAGGCTACAGCCCATGGGGCCACAAAAACTAGTAGAACTGTTTCCGAGTTGGGACAATGTCAGGAGTATTAAGTGGATGATTACACTTGGGTCTCCAGGTGGCCATTGCTAAGGGAACAGGAGTGGGGGGAGTCGGTGGTACCTCCAAAGACTTGGGATTACCCAGAGAAATCCCCCTCCTTCTCCCTAGATGGCACCTGGCCTCTTCTCCTTCAAGGCCCTACCCCTAACTCCTCCAGTTTCTCCTTGATCCTCAGTTCATCCAGATGAAAACCCTCAGATTGGGGAGCATCTGTCTCTAGCCCCTAGGAACAGCTCTGGAACTCTTTTCTGTAGGGAAGCAGGCTACACTTTGGCAGCAAGCACTGGGCTGCACACACAGGGCAGACGCCAATGCTCCTGATTCATTCTGGAATCCTATTTTATCCCTCAGATTGGGGAGCATTGTCTCTAGCCCCTAGGAACAGCTCTGGAACTCTTTTCTGTAGGGAAGCAGGCTACACTTTGGCAGCAAGCACTGGGCTGCACACACAGGGCAGACGCCAATGCTCCTGATTCATTCTGGAATCCTATTTTATCCCCATCTGACTCCATCACCTGGAGCCTGGAGCAGTGGCATTTTGCCAGAAACCCTTGGCCAAGAGCCACAGGAGAGTTGGGGTGTCCTTATTCTCAATATGGTTCTGGCGACTGACAAGCGAGGAGTGGCTTCCGAAGTGTGATCCTGAGAAAAGAGGCTGCTGAGGCCCTGCAGCCCCAAACCCTGCTTCTTCCGGGGCCTCTGCAGAGCCTCTTCTGAATCCAGTCGGCTGGGAGGCATCCTGCTAGGATGCGGCTGTCGGGGGCAAGATGGAGCTCTGGAAGGCGTGCACCCACTAGACAGCCAGTTGCTGAGGAACTAGCAATTCTTACCGTCTTCAGCCATCTATTGCCTCCTTTCCATTCTCAAGGCCACTGCCCTGGCTCAAAGCCCTCATTCCACATCTCACCTGGGATCTTGTAATGATCTAGCTTTTCCTCACTTAAACTTTTCTCTGCAGTGCTGCTGAAGGAACTCCCTAAAGTATGGACTCTGTATGAGTCCATTTCCATGAAGTGTAAGAAAAGACAAAACTAACCTAGGTGTCAAAAGTCCAAAACAGTGCTTACTTGTGTGTGTGGATAGGGGATTCAGAACTGTCTAGGAGGAAGCATGAGGGGACCTCTGGGGTGTTTGGAATGCTTTACGTTCTAATCTGTGTGCTCACTGCATGTACAAAAATTCACAGAAGGGATTTCCTTGGTAGTCCAGTGGCTAAAACTCTACATTCCCAGTTGCAGGGGTTACGGATTCAATCCCTGGTCAGAGAACTAAGACCCCAAGGCTGCTCAGCCAAAAAAAACAAAAACAAAATATAGAGTGTTAGTTACACTTAAGATCCTTGCCTTTGTATATGTTAAGGCTTAATCAGGAAGTAAAAAAATAAACGGACTAAATCTGCCTTCAATTAACACGTATTTTTCAAGTACTCACAGTGTGGTAGGGATTCAGGAGTGAAAGACACAACCCCTGCAACCCACTCCTTCCCATACTTGCCTTTCAGACTTACATTCTTCTGAACAAACATAACTAGACTATTAGCTGATGTGCCAAACACATCCCTTTACTGTCGCAGCTCCCTCCAAAACCTTACATGAGCCTTGCTCCCATCACCACCTCTTTCTGCTCCCAGCCCCACTTGGGAAATTCTTCTGCGAGGCTCAAAAGTAAGATTAGCTCCTGAATGGAGCCTTTTTGGGGCTTGCCAAGTGGCTCAGTGGGTGAAGAATCTGCCTGCAATGCAGGAGATGTGGGTACAATCCCTGGGTTGGGAAGATCTCCTGGAGGAGAGCGTGACAACCCACCTAGTGTTCATGCCTGGAGAATGCCCTGGACAGAGGAGCCTGGTAAGCTACAGTCCATAGTGTGGCAAAGAGCTGGACATGACTCAGCATGCACGCACTGAGCCGTCTCATCTGGGTTGACGATGCTCCACACTGCAACCCTGTGTGCTCCTCTCGGGGCCTCCTGTTTTGGGAGATCTGTGCCTCCTGCCTGACCTTTCCTCATAAACACAAGACTCATCTCTGATTCACCTCTGCTCCATGAACACCTGCTGAATTGAAAGACCAAAGAAACAAAAAGGGGAAACACCTGAAAAGCTTCCTGGGCTGCCCAGCTTGGTCTCTGCCTGCTTCATTGTTCAGGAGCCCACAGAAGAAGCAAAAACCCCATCACCATTACACCACAACCCTCCCTGCTCTGAGATCATGCCTCTGGTTTGCATGAGGGATTGGGAAGAGCCCCTGGAGAAGGGATGGCAACCTACTCCAGCTTTCTTGCATGGGAATTCCATGGATTTCCCTCCTCCCAGGAGGAGCATGGAGGGCTACAGTCCAGGGGGTCACAAAGAGCTGGACATGACTGAGTGACTAACACTTTTCACTTTCACTTTGAGTGCAAAGGTTTGTAAGGCCTTCAGTGCTCCAAGTGTATCTCCAGAGATTGCAAAAGAAAAAAAGAGGTGGGAGGGGGCGGCTTGGTGGGAGGAAGAGGACAGGGAAGTGAGCAAATACTCCTGTTCAGGCAGGGGGTCCCTCTTGGAGTCTAATTTTTCCTTTTCCCTAAGGTCTCTGGGGGTGTCACTTCTCCATCCAGGGGACAGGTTCTTACCATGTATGTTTCAAATGTGAGAGCAGACCCAATTTCAAGGTATCGATACTGATACCCAAAAAGCTGTCAACTCTGGGTTTGCACTTCCATTTCAGAGCACCACTTCAAAACACGACTTTTTGTGTTAGCTTACAAATTCATATGTTGCATGAAGTATGTACGAATAAATATATTTAAATATATTGATTGTCTACCATAGGTAGGGAATTCCCAGGTAGCTCAGATGATTTAAAAAAAAAAAATCTGCCTACAATGCAGGAGACCCTGGTTCAAGTTCTGGCTTGGGAAGATCCCCTAGAGGAGGGCATAGTGGCCCATTCCAGTATTCTGGCCTGAAGAAGCCCCATGGAGAGAGGAGCCTGGCGGGCTACAGTCCATGTGGTCACAGAGTTGGACACGACTGAGTGACTAAGCACAACACAGCAAGCACCATAGGTAGGACCTTGTGCAGAAGGGGAACAGAAGATTCAAAAGCTAGAGTTCACCATTTCTGCTCCCAAACTGCCTTCTGTAAGCAGTTTGTCAGCACGTATGGGAAGTTCACTGAAGCACTGTTCAAAACAAGAAAAAAAAAAAAGAAACAATCTGAATATCCATCATGAGAAGGACCAATAAAATGTATCCTGCTGGCCTCCTAGAAGACAATAGAGTACTTTAATGGAACTAACTAGGGATTGCATGTCAACACGAATAGATCTTGAAAATACAGAGAGTGAAAAAGACAGACTGTAGAATGGTGCATATCATAGAATGAAATTCATGCAAGAACACACATAATGAAAATAATGCTCTACATATTCTATGAATGCATTAGAATCACATTAGATTAAGTGTGTTTTTTAAATGGTACAGAGGGACATTCTCTCAGGGAGAGGGGAAGAAACAGAGAGAGATCTAAATGAAAGAGGGCTTTTGTTTTTTCTATAATTACCCTCATTTTTTAAAGTAATTAGGAAAGTACTGCCTAAATACATGAGAAGCTAAGTAATGAGTTTATCGATAACTGCAACAACAATCAAAGTGACATCACAGGGCAGAATGGATTTACTGTCCTGGGGTTAGCATCTACACTAATGGCTGGGAGCTTAGAAGAGGAAGAACCGGGGGCTGGGGAGCTCTGAGGAGAAGCTAAGGAATTAATACTTCCTGGGAAGTCTTTTGGAGAGGGAACGCTGTGACAGAGGTGGAGTTACATGAGGATTCCTCTGGCCACAGGTGTGCAATACAAAAATTTGCATTATGACTGTATGTGGGATTTTTTTTTCCTTATATTTGTCAGGCTCTGGAATTGAAGAACACAGTATTGCACAAACTAAGCTCTGAGAGGAAATCAGGTTAGGAAAACGAGGGATGCTTTGCTGTAACCCTTGTGCCAAATGAACTAGGGATCAAGGACTCTTGGGGCACCTGGGGGTCAGCAATATTGACTTAGTTTCCTTCACTGGACTGTCAGCTCCTCGGGCCGGGCTGTGATGTCTTCCTTCCTGGAGCCCCAATGTACAGAACAGGGCATGATGTCAGATTGCAGACATTCAGTGAACACTTGTTGAAAGAATGAGTGGGTGAATGAATGAATGGATGGATGGATGAATATCACAGAAAGGCCAAAGAGAATGAAGACTACAAGGAGGCATGTGGCTTGAACGGCTAACTCTCTGAGGCACCTCTGCCCCTTCTTTCTCCCAGATGGTGCCCATCCCTCGGAGGGTGGCGTTTCTTTGCCTCCTTCATCATTTCCCCTCAACTCCACCTCTAAACCCTGGGGTCCTTCTTAGGATGGGGGGTGGGAGTAACTATCAACTCACAGGGAGGTCAGAAGAAGATAAAATTAAAAAAAAAAACATTTGGAGAACTGAGCTGGGAAGATCCTCACAGAAGTTGGATTGAGGTGGAGCAATGTACATGAGGGGTGGGGTGGGGGTGGAACTCTAAACTAAGGCTGAGGGGAAATGAGCCTATAGGAAGAGAGGAGCAGGCAGGTGGAAGGACTGGGGCCAGATATCAGAAAACTGGCGGAGGAACCAGTTTACACAGATGGTTTCAAACCTGAAGCTCAGAATCCCAGGATTTCACAGACAACCTCCAGGGGTTTCCCAAACAATGAGGTGTTTTCTGCCAAGGAGAGCTTAAAATTGCCAGAGGGATCTGTTTATCTGTTATCTGCCCTACAATCCTGGGGTTCTGAGTAAGACCTCATTTGAAGGCAAGAGACAGGGTGTGTGTGTGTGTGTGTGTGTGTGTAGAGGTAGGGAGTACAGGGCAGGGAAAAGAGGAGGGACGGGAAGGGAAGGGGAGAAGAGGGAAGATCATTCAGCTAAAACATTTAAAAGAACACAGAGTACATAGTCTCTCTCCCTCTTGAAATGAGGTCATATATAAAAAGTATTCTGAGTGGAAAAGCCTCTCAATGAGTGTATTGGACTTGACACAGGAAAAGAATTCAATCAAAAAACAAATTCACTTGAAATTACCAGAAATTGCCTAGCCCACCCCATTCACAGGATTGGCATTACTTCCAAAAGATCAAAATTGGGAGACGCAAAGCCCAGAGTAAGGGAAGCAGGGAGGTATAGATGATTGGTGTTGAGTTCTCATTAATAATCATTAACATCTACTGAGCACTTTTCAGGAGCTATGCTTAACTCTCACATGCATAATCTCATGAATTCTCACAATAGGCTAGGAAGTAGGCCGTAGGAGCATCCTTACACCAAGGCTTAGAGAGGTGGAGCAACTTTCCCAGTATCACACCAGGTCACAGGCAGCAAGGCTGGGCTTTGAATCCAGGCAACCTGACTGCCGAGTCTCTGAGCACAAGATACAATCATGTCTCCCAGAGACTATGGCCTGAGCGGTGTGATTGAAGTAAGGTAGGTGCAGGCACCTGCAGCCTGCAGGAAGAAAGGACAACATCCTCATTTCCAGGAGGGTCCAAGTGACACAGTCCTTCATAGAAAATCCCAGAAACCCTGTCTCTGTTGGAGCAGTTGCCTCCCTGGGCCCTAGGATGGACTGAACATACCTGGAAGGTTCATTCCCTTCTCGATGCCACATCTTCTGAGAGCTTAAAGGTATCTCACCTTGAGACAGTGAATAGGAGGCTGAAGGACCTAGATAACTCGAAAGGAAGATGAGGACATTTAAGGTAAAGAAGAGAAAATTCGAAGGGGAAAGCCATCCCAAACATTCAGCTCTCTCAAAGAAGAGTGACCAAGTTTGTTCTGTGCAGCTCTGGGTGGCAGAACTAGGTTCAGTGGGAAAGTAAGAGGGAGACAAAGTTAATCAACATCACATATGATTTTCCTTAGATCTTCCTGGAAATGAAGTTGGCCTCACTGAAGATAGTGAAGAGAGTGAGCACACTGTCAGAGGAAGCAATCAAGCAAAAACAGTCAGGAATCATGCGTCCTGAGAGGGAACTCACAGGTTGGGTAGAGGATTAATTGACTACTACTAACGCCTCTTCTGACTTGGAGATTCTGCACATTTATAATTATGAGGTTTCTTCTCCTTTTCAAAATTTCTCACTGAGCCAAATTTCAGTCAAAGAATGAACCCAGGGCTTCTCTGATGGCTAAAGAATCCACCTGAAAACCCAGGAGACAAGGGTTCAATTCCTGTTTTAAGAAGATCCCAAATGCTGTGGAGCAACTATACCCGTGTGCCACAATTATTGAGCCTGTGCACGAGAGCCCAGGAACCACAGCTGCTGAAGCCGTGTGCCCTAGCGCTTATGCCCCATGAGAGAAGCCACTGTAAGGAAAAGCCTGTGTACCACAACCAGAGAAAAACCTGCACAGCAGCAAAGGCAGCAAAGACCCGGCACAGCCAAAATTACATATATATAAACAGAATGAATCCAACGGTCATTCCACCACTGAAATCATAAGGCCTTATAAATTCTTATATTCTGCGTGTCTACCAAGGGAGCCCCACCTGTGACACAGGCCTATCTGTCTGTCAGCAGGGGCAGCATTTTTCACACTAATAGTACAAGTCAGAATAAATACCATCTCCATTTGGAAGACAGTCTTTGACAGAAGAGAATTGGCCTGCTTGATTAGGAGTATATGTCAGGCGCTGATAATAGGGAAATCCTTTTCAGCTGAGCCCTAGAACCTGAGCAGTCATAATGAGACCGATTTAATGAGCCTCCTGTTCTACAACAATATTAATTACAACCCTGTCACAGAAGGCAGCCAACTCGAGATAAAATAGGTAAAATGCACAGGAATTGGATTGCATTCAGCATCTTTCTCCCAGATACAAACAGGCTCATATCCTCATGTACATATGTCTCTAGTGAGCGACTGGATTTAACACCTTCTTTAAGCTGTTTGGAAGAAAATACTCATGGAGTGGGTCTAAACAGCAGAAATGCTTCTGAACTTTGGGTTTCCCCTCAGAATGTACGTACTCCAAGTCTGTCTGATTGAACCTGATCAATCTCAGCTTGCAGCTCCCTTGGAAAGAGAAGAGAAGGATGCAGCAGAGGCCTTTCTTGTTGAGCAGGTAGGCATACCTCCAGTGCTTTATTTTGGTCAGGTCTCACAAATCTCTCCCCTTAAAGAAACAGAATTCCTTTCAGGTAAAATTTAAACTTGGAATTGTCATCAATCCAGTTGAATAAATCATCACGAGGGGCCTAATTATGCTAATATATACTGAGCTTTACCAGGCACTCTGGTAATGCAAAACACCTTGCAAACAGTACTGACAATGTGCTCTTTATAGGAAGCCCAGAGATGTTAGGCGCTTCATTCAAGGGCATACGTGCAGGTAGGTGGAGCCAGAGTTCAAACCTAGGCTGACCAATTTCAGAGCCAGGGTGCTTAACCACAGGGCCATGCTGTGCATGGTGTTTGCAGGCAGCTTATTCATTCAGCAAGTGTTAACGAGCACCTCCTATGTGCCAGGTATGTGCTGGGTGCTGAGCAGAAATGAAAGACACAAACTAGTCCAGAGCCATTCCAGCAGACTGTAACAAACTGTCCCATTCCCTGGGCATCAGCAAGGGCTCCAGGAAATGATGAGGTGTAACCAGAGACCTTAAGGATAAGAAGTAGGCAGTGAGTGAAGAGGGGCTCTGAGAAGGAAGGAGGTTACTGAAGGATCCCTTGGGACCAGAATGGCAGAAAAGCAGCATTGTGAGACCTTGAGGAATCACACAACACAGAGAGGAGAAAGCTAGATCCTTAAAAATAGACTTGGTAAAAAAAAAAAAAAGATGGGCAGTGTATATGTTGTATAATTTTAAATCTGCCGCAAATCTCTCATGTTTACATAACCCTTTCACTCTAACTCAGAACCAGGAAACTGTCATGTGGACAAGACTCCAAGGGGTTAATCGCCTGCCAATCAAAAGAGGCCACAGTGGTTCTGCTCTCACTTCTTACTAAGTCCACGTTGTTGAGATTTTTGAGGATTCAAAGATTGTGGACAGCTTTGGAAGGAGTGATGCTAAAGCTGAAACTCCAGGACTTTGGCCACCTCATGCGAAGAGTTGGCTCATTGGAAAAGACTCTGATGCTGGGAGGGATTGGGGGCAGGAGGAGAAGAGGACAACAGAGGATGAGATGGCTGGATGGCATCACAGACTCGATGGACGTGAGTCTAAGTGAACTCTGGGAGTTGGTGATGGACAGGGAGGGCTGGCATGCTGCAATTCATGGGGTTGCAGAGTCGGACACGACTGAGTGATTGAACTGAACGGAATGAAGGCAGCATGGGAGAGGACAGACAAGGAATCCTGAGCCTCAACTCAGGCAGACTGCAGTGACCCCGAATCTGACACAGAGAAGCAGAAACTGCTGGAAGCAAAGCAAGAGTTCCATAGGCCTAAAAGCTCACACCAAGCCCTGGCTCTGACCCCAGAACCCACTGACTTGTAAACCCATGAAATGGTCCGCATCCACCCTCAACTCCCCATCACCAAAGTGCAGGTGGCCTTGCCTGAATCACCTGGCTCTGCTCCCCTCCATGCTGCCTGCATCTGCAATGGTTCTCCAATTTTAGTGCATATTGGTCCCACCCACAAGGATGACAGAACAACAGCATAAATAGACCTCACCTTCAGAGTTTCTGATTCCAGTAGGTCTGCAGTGCCAAGAGTTTGCATTTCTAACAAGTTACCAGGAGATGCTGATGGTGTTCCCACACTTTGGGAACCGCTGCTTTGTGGCACAAGACAAGTGTGGGACAACTCCAGTTCCACTGTCTTTTCCCAGTCTTACTACACATTTAAGGAAAACCCACTGCCTCGAGGAGGAGCCAGACAGGCAATGGAAAATGAAGGAACTGGATGAGCTCAGATGTATACGCATTGTGTGGGAGATGGGAACAGTCGTGCACGTGGAACATTCTGGCCCCAATAAAAGGAGGAAACTCACTCAGCTCTAGCCAGTTTTTGATGGACATCATTACAAGTCCAAGATCACCAGGTGTTTCTTATTTTCAAGAGAAGGCAAAAAAAATAATGTCCCGGTTTCTCAAAGTTGGTTCAAGATTTTTAAAGACAATATCAGGGTCAGTCAGGGGATCTCTTAGGCCTCCTGCAGCTTTAATACTTGCTGGTTCAGTTTTGTAGTAAAGGGTTCTAATGATGTGTTGTGGCCTATTCTAACATTTAAATTTGACTTAAATAATGAAATCAGTAAGCTTTAACTTTTTTCTTAAAAACTAAAAACAATTCACGGGCAAATCTGGTCCATGGGTCACCAGTTTTCAGCTTTGGATTTAAACAGAAACCAAAAAACACCTCTTACAGTTCATAGAATCCTAACTCTAGACATCTTCTTGGGTATCCCTGTCTTTGAAATATTTTCAGAAAAAGCTGGAGTTCTAAAAAGTTTAAATCACTTCTCCAGAAAATCAGCTCCACTTCTCCTATCCTTTCTTCACCACACCCCTACTTCCTTCTGTCCTTTGTTTACTTCAGATACGAAACACCTTATTTCCTACATCAGACTAGAAGCAATTTGAGGGCATGCTTCATGCATTACTAATATTGGTAACTCAGCATCTCTCACATAACAGGTATCTAATAAAAACTCCTATTTTTATTGTTACATTGAAAGGGAACGCTCTTTGGTATCTCCCTCACTGTATTCGGGAAATAGCTGTCAAATGATTAACTGGGTAAGTCTCTCTCTGATTATTTTAAAAATTAATTTTTATTTGGAGGATAGTTGTTTTATAATGTTGCATTAGTTTCTACTGTACAGCAAAGTGAATCAGCTGTAACTATACATATATTCACTCTGTTCTGGATTTCTTTCTCATTTAGGTCACCTCGAGTGGCACTGGTGGTAAAGAACCTGCCTGCTAATGCAGGAGACACAAGAGACTTGGGTTCAATCCCTGGGTCAGGAAGATCCCCTGGAGGAGGAAATGGCAACCCACTCCAGTATTATTGCCTGGAAAGTTCCAAGGGCAGAGGAGCTTGGTGGGCTACAGTCCATGGGGTCACAAAGAGTTGACTGCGACAGAGCACAGCAGCAACATGGGTCGCCACAGAGCACTGAGTCCCCTGAACTACACAGTAGGTCCTCATTAGTTATCTATTTAATACGTAGCATCAACAGTGCATATGTGTCGTTTGCAATCTCCAGGTCATCCCTCACCCTCCCCAACTGAAGTCTCTTAGCCCAAGGAAGATTTTCTTAGGTTCCTCATCTGTAAAACAAGCGAGTTGGATCTGCTTCTTCTGCCAAGCATGATCCATGGACCAGTAGCACCAACACCACCTGGAAGCCTGTTTGAACTGTGAAATTTCAGGCCCGGGCCACACCTACTGAATCAGAGCCTGCTTTTTAACAAGATTTCCTGAGGTGATTTGTATGCTTGTTAAAGTCTGAGAAGCCCTGGACTACTTCTCAAAGTTTAGTGTGCAAAAAATCACCAGGGGTGCTTAAAAATGCTGATATTCTCTTACATGTGGAATTTTTTTTTTAATAGATACAAATGAACTTATCTACAAAACAGAAACGGACTCCTAGACTTTGAGAATGAACATATGGTTCCAAGAGGCAAGGGGGAGGGGGAGGGACAGATGGGGAGTTTGGGACTGACCTGTATACACTGCTATATTTTTAAAGATGACCAACAAAGAACTACTGTTAAAAAAATTTTTTTTAATTTTTTAAAGTGCAGATATTTAGGCCCCAGCACAGATCAACTGACAGAAATCTCTGGGCAGGGGGGCTGGGGCTCAGCATTTTTTAAAATTAATTTTTACTGGAGGTTTATTACTTTACAATGCTGTGTTAGTTTCTACTGTACAGCAAAATGAATCAGCCATCCATCTGCATACATCCCTTCCCTTTTGGATTTCCTTCCCATTCAGGTCACCACAGTGCTTTAAGTAGAGTTCCCTATGCTATCCAATATGTTCTTACTGGGACTCAGCATTTTTTAATGCGCTCCCCAGGGCCTCACTTTGAGGAACGCTGCATGGCCTGTGCCCTCTCACCTGACCCCACTGAACATTCCGTTTTCACCTCACCTTACTGCCTCTCCTTGGCCCCAGAGACCCAAGCAGCTTGTATCTTTCAACTCAGGAGTCCCAGGCTGGTGTGCCGGCATATCCACTCTCAGGCAGAGGAAGGGAGACCCAGGATTTAGAACAGTTGCCTTGTGGAAATACTGCCATCACGCAGGATTTCAAGCACCCACTGAAATGTCTCTGAACACAGAACTGGGGACAGATGGGCACACTCAGTTCTTTACAAGCAGAGTTCACAGCCCTTGTTGTACCTGCAGATTCCCAGTGAGCCAAGCCTTGCTTTGGTCCTGATTGACATGCCAGTCATGCACTGAGTACTCTACTAAAGGTTAGCGAGGACAGCAAAGGGGCATAAAAGATTAGGCAACAGGGTAGAGTGATTAAGCTTTCAGGCCTTAAGACAGGCCTGGTTTCAGCTCCAGATCTGTCTCTTCTAACTGTGTAACAGGGCAAAGGCTAACAGAGTTTTGCCAAGAGAAAGCATTGGTCATAGCAAACACCCTCTTCCAACAACACGAGAAGACTCTACACATGGACATCACCAGATGGTCAACACCGAAATCAGACTGATTATACTCTTCGCAGCCAAAGATAGAGAAGCTCCATACAATCAGCAAAAACAAGACTGGGAGCTGACTGTGGCTCAGATCATGAACTCCTTATTGCCAAATTCAGACTCAAATTGAAGAAAGTAGGGAAAACCACTACACCATTCAGATAGACCTAAATCAAATCCCTTATGATTATACAGTGAAAGTGAGAAATAGACTTAAGGGACTAGATCTGATACATGGAGTGCCTGATGAACTATGGTTGGAAGTTCCTGACACTGCACAGGAGACAGGGAGCAAGACCATCCCCATGGAAAAGAAATGCAAAAAAGCAAAAATGGCTGTCTGAGAAGGCCTTACAAATAGCTGTGAAAAGAAGAGAAGCAAAAAGCAAAGAAGAAATTGAAAGATATAACCATCTGAAAGCAGAGTTCCAAAGAATAGCTAGGAGAGATAATAAAGCCTTCCTCAGCAATCAATGCAAAGAAATAGAGGAAAACAAAGAATGGGAAAGGCTAGAGATCTCTTCAAGAAAATTAGAGATACCAAGGGAACATTTCA
>SJYC01055893.1:0-60654 GCA_006408675.1 Madoqua kirkii | reverse complement strand
GGGGGGGGGGGCGCGAGGAGGGAAGAAGTCATGAGACACCAGCCTTGGCACAGATTCTTTACCAGTTGAGCCACGAGGGAAGCCCAAGCCTCAGCACATTCCACTCCAACTTACAACCCTGCAATGGGGACATTCTCTGGGGCCACCTCGTTACCCTAGTGGGACAGGAAAAGGTGCTGCCGCCTTGTGGACGTTTCCCATAAGTACAACCTAAATAACAGTGCCTGTAGGCAATTCAAATTCACAAGGTGGGCCCTCAGGCAGAGTCCTGGGCATGCTAACAAAGTGAAGTCGCTCAGTCATGTCCAACTCTTTGCGACCCCATGGTCTATAGCCTACCATGGGTGGACTGAATCCATCCATGGGACTCTCCAGGCAAGAGTTCTGGAGTGGGTTGCCATTTCCTTCTCCAGGGGATCTTCCTGACCCAGGGATCGAACCCGGGTCTCCCACATTGCAGGCAGATGCTAACAAAAAGGCAACTCAAAACAGCGCGAGCCTTAAGAGACCAATCTCAAGGAGAAACCTTTAATGCACACTGTCTTTTGCCTCCGTTTCCCCTGCCCTCTCTTTCTCTCTGAAAAATAAAAACAAATAAATAAATTGACACAGGAAAGGATGCTCTAGATTGTTAAATTATTAGAGAATGGCAAATCAAAACCACCATGAGTTATCACTTGCTACTGCTCAGAATGGGCATCCTCAAAATGCCTGCAGGCAGCCACAGTGGGAGAAGGCATAGGAAATAGAACCCTCCTCAGTTCAGTTCAGTTGCTCAGTCGTGTCCGACTCTTTGCAGCCGCATGGACTGCAGCACGCCAGGCTTCCCCGTCCATCACCAACTCCCAGAGCTTGCTCAGACTCATGTCCACGGAGTCAGTGATGCCATCCAACGATCACATCCTCAGTCATCCCCTTCCCCTCCTGCCTTCAATCTTTCCCAGCATCAGGGTCTTTTCCAAGGAGAACCCTCCTACCCTGCTTCTAAGAATGTAAATTGGTAACAGCCAGGGAAAAGGGCACTATGGAGATTTCTTAAAGTACTTTATAATGGGCTACCTCAGGACCTGGCATTCTCACTCATGGGCCTCCACTTGATGAGAAACCATAATATGAATCAACACGTGTTCCACATGGTTCATTGTAGCACTATTTATCCTGCATGAGACATGGAAGAATCCCACTGCTCACCAACAGACTGAAGGATACAGTAGATGTGGCACATACATGTAATATATATAACACAGAATACACCATCGAACAGAAAGAAAGAATGTCTTTTGCAGCAACATGAATACACCGGGTGATGATCATACTAAATGAAGCAAGACACACACACACAAGGCCGGGTACCCTACAATATCACTAACGAGTAGGATCTAAAAGTCAATATCAAACAACTCATTTATATCAGAAACAGCCTCACAATCTTGAAAACAAACCTCTCGTTACCAAAGAGGACGGTGGGGCAGGGGGAGGCATACCTTATGGGTGAAGATGAATGCATTCACAGGAACATATACACAGAACACAGTCGACAGGACCTGCTGCGGAGCACGGGGAACTCTACTCAACCCTGTGATCACCTGCGTGGAAAAGAAGCGGAAGGGGACACAGACACGCACCTGCATACCTGAGCCAGGGGCTTGAGTTCACTACGCCGTACTAAACTAACATGCAGATGTTTAGAAAATGCCAGCGGCTTCCCTCTCAGGCCTTGGTGACCTGGACTTTCCCACATCCCTGGAGCCTGAGCGGCCTTGAGTCCCAAGGACCCCAAGACTGGCTTGGCCTGAGGGAGCCGGGGAGGGTGTGCCCGCAAAGAAACTCCTCTTGGACCTGGAGTGATTGGTCCCCGGCGGATGGGACCCCAACCTTCAGATTCAGGTGGGCATTGCAGGAGCACACTCATGCGCAGGGCACTGAAATAAACATGTGCCCACTGGGAAGGAAGAGCTCTGAAATGTCCCCTGGTCTCCAGGTCTCCTCAGCCCCGGCACTCTCCACTCTAACCTACAATTCAGCAAAGGGACTTCCTCTAGGGCTCCAGTTGTGGGAGGAATTCAGGGTAGGGGGGGGGGCATGAAGAAGTGCTGCCGCCTTGTGGACATTTCCTGTAACTAACTTGAACAAAGGTGCCTGTGGGAAATACAAGCTCACCTGGCCTTGGGGCTGGAAAGGTCACTGCTCTCAGGCAATGGTCTGAATTTGCGTAAAAAAGAAAAAAACTATTCAAATCAGGACCACTTTAAGAAATCAGTCTCAAGGGGTCAATTTTAACACAGACTGATCTTTGCCTCTGTCCCCCCTGCCCTCTTTCTCTCTAAAAGAAGAAAAAAACCAAATCAACGAAGGAAAGGATGCTCTACATTCCTCATTACTGAGCTTCCCTGGAGGCTCAGGCGGTAAAGCATCTGCCTGCAATCCGGGAGACCCGGGTTCGATCCCTGGGTTGGGAAGATCCCCTGGAGAAGGAAATGGCAACCCACTCCGAATGGCAAATCAAAACTATCACGAAGTACCACCTCTCACGGGTCAGAACAGTCACCCTCAAAATGAGCAGGACAATCGGGGGGAGAGGGCTTGAAGAAGAGGGAAGGCCCCTACCCTGTTTGGGGGAACGGTGACAGCCCAGATAAAGGGCACGATGGAGGTTCCTTAAAACACTTTAAACTGGCTGCCACAGGACCTGGCCCTCTCACTCCTCGGCCTCCACTTGGATGGCAAACATTCATGTTGAAGTATTTACACTGGATGAGATAGGTGAGCACCCAAAAATGTCCACTGATAGACTGATGGATACAGAAGATTCGGCACATATGTACAATGTATAACATGTAATATGCCTTAGCCATAGAAAAGAATGAAATAACGCCTTTTTCAGCCACGGGGATACACTGGGTGATGATCATACTAAGTGAAGGAAGATAGAAGAGGCTGGTGGCCTATGATATCACTTCTGGGTAGAATCTAAAAATCAGTACCGAACAACTCATTTATGGACCAGATATAGCCTCAGAGGCATAGAAAAGAAACCTCTGGTTATCTAAAAGGCACGGTGGGGTGGAGGAAGCATAGCTTAGGGGGTGAAGATGACCATGTGCACAGTAACACACACAGGGAACATAATTCATAAGCTCTGCTCAGCCCTCTGTGATAACCTATATGAGAAAGGAAACCGAAGAAGAATGTACATATGCCTAAGTATGACTGAACCTCGGGCTTTACAGGACACTAAATCCACTGGATTCCATTAAACAATAAAAATTAACAAGCAAAAATTTAAAAAATATCAACAGCATTTCCCTCAGGCCTGGGTAACCTGGGATGCTGTCACATCCCTGGAGCCTAAGCTGCCTCGTCCCAAGGATCCCAGGGCTGGGCTGAACTGAAGGAGCTGGGGAGGCTGTGCCAAAAAAAGTAACCTCCCCTGCCTTAGACCTGGACTGATTGGTCCTGTGGATGGGACACCAATCTGCAGATCCAGGCGAGGCCTCTTAGAGCTCACCCGTGCTTAGGGCACCCAAAAAACGCTGGACCTGCTGGGCATGAAGAGCTCTGCAATGTCACCTGGTCTCCAAGTCTGCCGGTAGTGGGGTTCCCACCAGCAACCTCCTTCCACCTAAGTACCATAGCAACTCAGGAGCAGAGTTCAGGGAGACCTGGGTATTTCTCGGGGAGGCGGGGAGGGGGAATGAGGAAGAGTCATGAGACACCAGCCTTGGGACATTACACTCTAATGACAGTCTTGCAAGGGGAACTGTCTCCAGGGTTGCCCCAGGAACCCTGGAGGGGCACCAACAGGTGCTGCCACCTTGTGGGTGTTTCCCATAACTACAACTTCAACAACAGTGCCTGTGGGCTATTCAAATTTACAAGGCCTGTGGGGCTGGACAGGACACCTGCCCGCAGGAAGGGTCCTGGGTTTACTAACAGAAATGCAACTCAAAACAGGGCGAGCATTAAGAGACCAATCTCCAGAGGTCAACTTTAACAGTCTTTTGCCTCCATTCCCCCGACAGCTCTTTCTCTCTCTTTAAAAAAATGAAGAAAAAAAAAAAATCAACACAGGAAAGGATGCTGTACACTGCTAATTATTAGAGAGTGGCAAATTAAAACTACCATGAGGTATCACCTCCCACTGCTCAGATTGGTCATCACAGAACGTACAGGTAGTATAAGTGGGAAAGAGTGTGGAGAAGATGGAACTCTTCCACCCTGATTCTAGGAATGTAAATTGCTAACAGCCAGGATAAAGGACACTATAAATGAAAGCTGCTCAGTCGTGTCCCACTCTGTGTGACCCCATGGATTATACAGTCCGTGGAATTCTCCAGGCCAGAATACTGGAGTGGGGAGCCTTTCTCTTCTCCAGGAGATCTTCCCAACCCAGGGATCGAACCCAGGTCTTCCCCATTGCAGGCAGATTCTTTACCAGCTGAGCCACAAGGGAAGCTAAAGGACACTATGGAGGTTCCTTAAAATACTTTAAATTGGGCTAGCACAGGATCTGACATTCTCACTCCTGGGCCTCAACTCGATGAGAGAACATAATACGAATCAACACATGCTCCACAAGTTTCAAGTAGAAGGATTTACACTGAACGAGATCAGTGAGTAACCAAAATGTGCACCGACAGACTGATGGACACAGAAGACGTGGCTCATGAGCACGAACACATGGAATACGCCTCAGCCATGGAGAAGAATGAAATGATGCCTTTGGCAGTAACATGGATACACCGGGTTACTATGTGAAGGAAGCCAGAGAGAAAAGGCCGGAAGCCTATGATATTACTTCTGGGTAAAATCTAAAATCAATACCAAACGACT
The DNA here is from genome assembly GCA_006408675.1 of Madoqua kirkii. Taxonomy (NCBI): domain Eukaryota; kingdom Metazoa; phylum Chordata; class Mammalia; order Artiodactyla; family Bovidae; genus Madoqua; species Madoqua kirkii. Next base: position 55,821 of record SJYC01055893.1, on the reverse strand, counting down.
CATTTACCTACGAGAAACAGGCTCAGAATTGTAGAAAACAAACCTCTGGTTACTAGAGGGGAAAGCTGGGGGCAAGGGAGGCATACTTTACGGGGTGAAGTTGACCGTGTGCACAGGAGCGTACATTAGCACATAATAAGATCTCCTGGAGAGCCCAGGGAACTCACACTTTGTAATCACCTACATGGAAAGGAAACCGAAGAATATATATGTGCATATTTATAACTGAATCAGGGGTTTAAAAGACACTGTGAATCCACTGGATTCCCCTATACAATAAAAATTAACATACAAAATGTTAAAAAGTGTCAACAGTTATTTCCCTCTTTCTCAGTGACCTAGGATCCAGTCACATCTCTGGAGCCTGAGCAGCTTTAGGTCCCATGGTGGGAGTGGGTTGGCCTGAGGGAGCTGGGCAGGATGTACCAACCTTGGACCTGGAGTAACTGGTCCCCTGTGGATGGGACCCCAATCTCCAGATCCAGGTGGGCCCTCCAGGAGCTCATCTATGCCTAGGAGCACCTAAAAAATGGTGGACCTACTAGGCATGAAGAGCTATGAAACGGGACCTGGTCTCCAAACCTCCAGTGGCAGGGTTCCCACCAGCAGCCTCCTTCCACCGAGTCACCCCATCTAAGCTCACAGCACCCTCAGGAGTACAGTGCGGATAGACCTTGTGATTTCTCTAGGGATTGCAGGGGAAGGGGAAGAAGTCATGAGACATGAGGCCTGTGACATTCCGTCTAATCTACAGCCCTGCTAGGGGAGTTTCTCTCTAGGGCTCCAGCTGCCTGAGGAACTCTAGGGGGTGCAGGAAGAAGTGCTGCCGCCTGTGAACAGTTCCCATAACGACAGCTTAAATACCAGGTTGTAGCTGTTCAGTCATTGAAGTCATCCCTGACTCTCTGCAACCCCATGGACTGCAGCACGCCAGGCTTCCCTGTCCTTCACTATCTCCTAGAGTTTGCTCACACTCTTGTCCACTGAGTTGATGATGCCATCCAACCATCTCATCCTCTGGGCAATTCAAATTCATAAGGCCTGGGGGTGGGGGCTGGAAAGGACACTGCCCTCAGGCAATGTCCCAGGTTTGCAAGAAACAAGCAACTGAAAATAGGGCTAGCCCTAAAAGACTGTCTCAAGGAGTCGACTTTAACACATCCTGATTTTTGTCTCTGTACTTCCTGGACCCTGGTTCCAAAGCTAAACCTTCTTCGGAGATCAAGAATCCGACACTGTTCACTGTAAGCTATCATCTGTGTGTGTATACATATAGGTGTGTATGCGTATACATATCTATATATGAACATATATTTATATGCACACACACATATAGCTTGAGATGTGACTCAGTCATGAAAAACATGACAGAATCCCTCTCCCAGTAACATGGTTGGACCCAGAGATTATCACACTAACTGATGTAAGTCAGAGAACGGCAAATATCTTATGACATCAGTCATATGTGATTTCTAAGTTTAAAAAAATGATACAAATGAACTAACGTACAAAACAGAGGGATTCACACATATGGAAAACAAACTTCTGGTTCCAAGGGGAAATGGTTTTGGAGGCACGGTGTGGGTGGGTGTGGGGATAAATTAAGAGCTTGGGATCAAGATCCTCTCACTGGTCAATATGGGCTAGATAATCACCAAGGACCTCCTTCTGCAGCAGAAGGAGATCTACTCAACATTCTTCAATACCTAGAAGCATAACGTTATCAGAAAGATGGGGATCTGTATCTGTATAACTGAGCCACTCCACTGTACACCTGAAAGAAACACAACATTGTAAATCAACCATACTTAAATACTTTAAGTTAAAAGTAATAAAACAAAAATAATGCCAAGAAAGACCATGAAACAACCTTTTTGCTGTTTTTTGTCTTTTTGCAGTGCCATGGGGTGTGTGAGATCTCAGGTCCCCGACCAAGGATGGGATGGATAACCCCTGTAAAGGAAGCACCAAGTCTAAAGCACGGGGCCACCAGGGAAGTCCCAATAGAGAGTATTTTTCTCAGTCAACTCAGTTTTCTCCATATTTTTTTCACGAAAACATACTTCTTTTGAAAGAAAGGATTTTCCTGAACATCTCTGGATAAGGCTCACTCTACTTAAAACTGTCCCTAGGAATGATTTCAAAACTTAAATACGAATGCTTGTTCAGTCGCTAGGTCATGTCTGACTCTTTACAACCCCATGGACTGCAACATGCCAGGCTTTCCTGTCCTACACTATCTCCCTCTTTTAAACAATTAAGCCAGCAAGAAGTGAATTTCTTTTCAGCCATCTAGGGACAAAAAAGTGTTATACTTTTGTGCTTCCAAGCAATACCTCAAACTCCAATAGACTTGTTAATTCTACTCTCTTGGAAATCTTTACAATGTGCAGCTAAAAACTTTTTAAAATTAAGTTTAGATTATTAGTCACATTTGAGAATTAAATTTTGTAAGTTGCAGAATGAAAGTGGATACTCAGTTCTTTTGAATGTAAAAAGCATGAGAAAATTAGTTGACAAAGCCTAATAAAAAGCTCAGGATACTATTTAGAGATTTATTGTCAAAATTATACCTTTATTTACATGTTTAATAAATATATACCTTTCCCCCACCCCAACATACTGGTTTATCCATCTTTTCCAGTCATTATTTCAGAGATGAGAGAAAATATTATCTTTGAAAAGATGTGAACCAGAAATTTGAAAAATAAATCAGAACTAAAATACACCTGAGCCTTACATGTGGTAATTAAAATATACCACAGCCTTGCTGTGAAGGAAACTTTAGTCCATGAGATTGAACTATGCTCTAAATTACCAAAGTTCTGTTTATTTTTTGTACCACATGGAACAAGACTATGTGTGATGCAGTGTAATAAAATAGGTCTGCTTTACCAGGACACCCACTCAAAAAAGAAAACCTTGCATGCCGCGCTGGCGCTCAACTCTGAAAGCATGTTCATACGCATTTTTTCACTGGGCCCTCACAGGTATCCGTTGAAGCTGAGCGATGTTTCCTTTGCCTGGTCAGTGAAGAAACTGAGTTCTTAAGCAGGAAATCTGGAGCTTGAAGCCATGTTTTCTGATTCAGTGACCTGGCTGTTTTACCACACTGCCTCGGTGGCAAATATTCAGGGCCCGGTTCCTCAATATTTCTGCTGTAAAGGTCAAACTCTTTAGTTTTATTCACAACATACACTGGGCTAACATTTGTAGAAGGTCTGCGATAGGAAAATGAACTATATACTTCTTCTTCTATGTGTCATGTTTAAGGCTGACCTACTGTGGGTCAAGGTAGAAATGTTATAAGGATATACTTATGTGTAGCAAAGTTGGCACAGGAATAAACTAATATCAATTACATCTTTTTTCTTCACAGAACTTTCTGTAAAGTCTCATAAGTACTATCAACAGACTATGTTTAAACCATCAGTGAAAATAAAATGATGGGCTTAAAAAAACTGAAAAACATTCCCAGATATCAGAAAAAAAATTTGTCCTACACAAACAGATTAAGAAATTCACAGGGAAAACTAGTTTACAACAAAAACTACAAGAATATCTTGATTTCAACAATGCTGAAATACTTTAACAATTTAACATATCTTCTGTGGTATGTCTACTGAGAATTATTTTTCTACCAAGAACTTACATACTGATATGTGAAACAAAAAATTATATAAATAATCATTTACTCTTATTTCTCTAAATCCTTAATCATTTGACATCAATGCCAAGTGTTACTATGAAACATCTCCAGGATTTTCTTGCGAACATCAAATATTAACATGAGAATGTAACTTCAGAAAGGATAACTTTCTAACAGATTTTATGTCATAACAGTATTCCACATATAAAATCACACCACGAATTTAATAAGTCACATAGGAGAGTGCAGTTGTGCAAAGCATGTTTAACATATCATTTTTAAATTCTAGCATATAATACAAATTAAAAGAAAAACCTTTGGGGTCAGTGGCTACAATGATGGGCAACTGCATTGAACGTACAGCACCAAGGCACTTGAGTCAGAACCTTGCTTCTGCACCCCTTTCCAAACTTGAGGCCTCTCTTCTATCACTATCAAAGTGGCTGCCTAGATCTTCTTTATTCATTTATTTGACAATACTGTATGCCACGTAGGGCTAGCAGCTGTTCTAGGTATTGAGGAGTCAGCAGTCAGTGAGACAAACTTCCTGCTCTCATCAAATTTATATTCTGGTAGGCAAGACAGACAATAAACAAGTCAGTCAATATAGCTGCTATATATGTTTATGTCTACATATTAACACACATATGTCTGCAAATATACATCAGGGAGAGGTAAGTGCTATAAAAATAATAGGATAGAAGATGATGGTGACGGGATTATTTTTAACAAGGTGGGCAAGAAGGGACTCTCTCAGGGAGTGACACGTGAAGGACATGAAAAACTTTTGTGGAAGATGTTTCTGGCAGTGAGAACTCTGAGTGCAAAGGTTCCTGAGGTAGGATTGAGTTGGACTGCATCAGCAAGATCTCAGTAAATGAGGGGTGATCTGGTCAAAGATCAGAACACAGGTAACCAGGCCTGACTGAGCAGGGCCATGGGAAGGTGCATGGATTGTCCTTGAAGGGCAATGAAAGATCACCTCGGAGTTTGAGGATGAGAATTACAAGTTCTGAAATTACAAGTTTTGAAAAAGAAAAAAAAAAAATCCCACTGTGACTGGAGAGAAGATTGCAGAAAAGAAAAAAAAAAAGAAAAAGGAAAAAAATTAATGAGGAGGTTTTCATGCACTAGTCTTTAGTACTTGCACATTTGGACCCAATGTAGGCGGCATGTGCTACCCAACAAATTACTTGCAAAACCTAACTTAAGGTTATTCTCTGAAAGTGAAATTAGGAAGAATCAAACTGCAAAGGATGGAGCAGATATCTGCAGCGATTACTCAAGAGAATGATGGTGAAGATGAAATTGAAGACTTTTTAGAAAGATCCCCAAACCTAATTTTAAGAGAATTAAAGAGCAACCTCAAGAAAGTATGATGACAACCGTAACTAAAAAATCCAACATTTTATTTTAAAAATGAGCTTACAAAGTGAGAGTAGTACATACTGAACCATCAGACGACTTGTATGTGGGTGCACGTGTGTGCGTGTGTGTGTGTGTGTGTGTTTATTTGAATTAGTTGCTAACACTGAAATATTAGAAAATTTCACATTAAAATTCAAATTTCTGTCTTCACTTAAAAAAAAATTAGAAGCTTCACTAATTTATATTCAAGCAAGGAAACAAGAGCAGCAACTGCATCAATCATTATAAAATTCTAACAGAAACTTCTGTATAATAAATGGATAAAGTTTGGGGGCTAACATAGGACTGTTTTTATGTTGTTTAAAAAGAGGAAAAGAAACAAAGCATTTATCATGCTGCCAAGTTATATTCAACAAGCATTCATCAAGAAACTATTATAAACCAACACCTGTTATTAGGAGTTTGCAGTCTAGGGAAATAACTCCAGCGGCACTCGGGACTCTCTACCGTGGGATCACATCTCTTATTACAAAGTCTGCTTCACACGTATTCCACCAACTCAGAGGCTCCATGCTCAGGCGCGTCAGTCCTGTCTGACTCTTTCTGACAATCAAGACTGTAGCCCTCCAGGCTCCTCTGTCCATGGGATCTCTAGGCAAAGTGCTAATTCCAGGACCTGAGATGCTCGAGGCTACTTTGAACCTCTGTATCTTCGTGTTTGGGGCTTGCCAGGTGGTGCTAGCGGTGAAGTGCCCTCTTGCCAATGCAGGAGGCATAACAGACCCTCAGAGGGCGGTTCCTGTTTTGCTCTAAAGGAGTCACCGTTTGCCCACGAGTTGATTGTTTTTTCTCCCTTGACCTTTGTGCTGCCAAGGGATTGTCTCAATACAGCTGTGCTGTTTCAGGGGGCAAAGTAAGCAATTCTGAGTTTACGCTTTCCTTATGTTTTACAAAAGCCAGATTTTTTCAAAGCCAGTATTTCATAACTCTCTTAATTAAGCAGCTGACAATTCCTCTTTCACTGTTTATTCCTGAATAGTAGCATACAGCACAGTCAAAACCCTTTCCCTTCAAGGGTGAGTATCACTGTAAGGTTGTCTTGTCACTGCTAACTCTGCTGCAGACAGCCTTAGGGCCCACTGGGGCTGCCAGCTAAAGGAAAGATTCGCTTTTCACCAGTTTGATAGAAAAAAAAAAAAAATCCCACTGTGACTGGAGAGAAGATTGCAGAAAAGAAAAAAAAAAAGAAAAAGGAAAAAAATTAATGAGGAGGTTTTCATGCACTAGTCTTTAGTACTTGCATATTTGGACCCAATGTAGGCGGCATGTGCTACCCAACAAATTACTTGCAAAACCTAACTTAAGGTTATTCTCTGAAAGTGAAATTAGGAAGAATCAAACTGCAAAGGATGGAGCAGATATCTGCAGCGATTACTCAAGAGAATGATGGTGAAGATGAAATTGAAGACTTTTTAGAAAGATCCCCAAACCTAATTTTAAGAGAATTAAAGAGCAACCTCAAGAAAGTATGATGACAACCGTAACTAAAAAATCCAACATTTTATTTTAAAAATGAGCTTACAAAGTGAGAGTAGTACATACTGAACCATCAGACGACTTGTATGTGGGTGCACGTGTGTGCGTGTGTGTGTGTGTGTGTGTTTATTTGAATTAGTTGCTAACACTGAAATATTAGAAAATTTCACATTAAAATTCAAATTTCTGTCTTCACTTAAAAAAAAATTAGAAGCTTCACTAATTTATATTCAAGCAAGGAAACAAGAGCAGCAACTGCATCAATCATTATAAAATTCTAACAGAAACTTCTGTATAATAAATGGATAAAGTTTGGGGGCTAACATAGGACTGTTTTTATGTTGTTTAAAAAGAGGAAAAGAAACAAAGCATTTATCATGCTGCCAAGTTATATTCAACAAGCATTCATCAAGAAACTATTATAAACCAACACCTGTTATTAGGAGTTTGCAGTCTAGGGAAATAACTCCAGCGGCACTCGGGACTCTCTACCGTGGGATCACATCTCTTATTACAAAGTCTGCTTCACACGTATTCCACCAACTCAGAGGCTCCATGCTCAGGCGCGTCAGTCCTGTCTGACTCTTTCTGACAATCAAGACTGTAGCCCTCCAGGCTCCTCTGTCCATGGGATCTCTAGGCAAAGTGCTAATTCCAGGACCTGAGATGCTCGAGGCTACTTTGAACCTCTGTATCTTCGTGTTTGGGGCTTGCCAGGTGGTGCTAGCGGTGAAGTGCCCTCTTGCCAATGCAGGAGGCATAACAGACCCTCAGAGGGCGGTTCCTGTTTTGCTCTAAAGGAGTCACCGTTTGCCCACGAGTTGATTGTTTTTTCTCCCTTGACCTTTGTGCTGCCAAGGGATTGTCTCAATACAGCTGTGCTGTTTCAGGGGGCAAAGTAAGCAATTCTGAGTTTACGCTTTCCTTATGTTTTACAAAAGCCAGATTTTTTCAAAGCCAGTATTTCATAACTCTCTTAATTAAGCAGCTGACAATTCCTCTTTCACTGTTTATTCCTGAATAGTAGCATACAGCACAGTCAAAACCCTTTCCCTTCAAGGGTGAGTATCACTGTAAGGTTGTCTTGTCACTGCTAACTCTGCTGCAGACAGCCTTAGGGCCCACTGGGGCTGCCAGCTAAAGGAAAGATTCGCTTTTCACCAGTTTGATAGAAATTTCATAACAAATTCAGCAGTATACCTGACCTATGTTTGTTTCGAAGTCCTTTCTATGAATCTTCTTGAAGATTAAGCACTTTTGCAAACCATCAGCTTAACTGTCTGCTGCTAAGTCGCTTCAGTCATGTCTGACTCTTTGTGACCCCATAGACGGCAGCCCACCAGGCTTCCCCGTCCCTGGGATTCTCCAGGCAAAAACACTGGAGTGGGTTGCCATTTCCTTTTCCAATGCATTAAAGTGAAAAGTGAAAGGGAAATCGCTTAGTCATGTCCGACTCTCCATGGACTGTAGCCTACCAGGCTCCTCCACCCATGGGATTTTCCAGGCAAGAGTACTAGAGGCTTAACTGTCTATTAAAGACTTAAATGACAATATTAATGATCTCATCACGCGTTAACAAAATTCAATCAAGTTGCTGTGATACAACCAGAATTTTGGCTGACAGATTATACCAGGACATATAGTAACATTTACCCATAGAGTAAAATCTTAGAAGGCTTATCATTCCTTTGAAAACACTTCCCATGTAACTCAACATACTGAATAAAATTAATTATATACTCCTCCTTGAGGTGCCTTAAAGGACCCCTGGTAGTAGTGGTGGTTTAGTCGCTAAATCATGTCTGACTCTTGCGATCCCATGGACTGTAGCCTGCCAAGCTCCTCTGTCTGTGGGATTCTCCAGGCAAGAATACTGGAGTGGGTTGCCATTTCCTTCTCCAGGGGATCTTCCCGACCCAGGGATCGAACCTGGGTCTTCTGCATTGCAGGCAGACTCTTTACCGACTGAGCTACAAGGGAAGATAAAAAGGACTCCTAACGAACCTCAAAGTTAGCTAGAAATCAAAAGAAATTTAATTAAAATTTGATATTTGGGATGTTTGTCAAAAGTTTCAAAATACTTGCTCAAATAAGATCATTGGTCACTATAAGACAATATAGTCTAAAGTTTATGTACACTATGGCACAAGGCACAAGATCTGGTACTCAGTTAATACTTAATAAATGGATGCCTAAAGTTAATACTGCTATCACCCATGTGTTCACTAGCAATCTTATAAAATTTGATGTTGCTGTTCTGTCACAAGTCAGGTCTGACTCTTTGCAACCCCATGGACAGCAGCACGCCAGGCTTCCCTGTCCCTCACTATCTCCCAGTGTTTGCTCAAACTCATATCCATGCGTCAGTGATGCCATCCCAGCATCAGAGTCAGCTCTTTGCATCAGGTGGCCCAAGTATTGGAGCTTCAGCACCAGTCCTTTCCATGAATTTTCAGCACTGATTTCCTTTAGGATTGACTGCTTTGATCTCCGTGCTGTCCAAGGGACTCTTATAAAATAATGGAACCCAAATTTCTCCAAGCTGCTCCTCCCAATATGGATCTTTGCTTAGTGGTTGAAGATTTTGGAGGAAACCTGAAATGCTCATAATTATAGATTCAAAGGAATCTCCTCTGAAAATACATACTGATATTATCTCCTCTTGGGAGACTAAACCTCCTTCAAGTTATAGCATTTTAATGCAGCGCTGGCTGCATGGAAACTTCCCAGAAGTTAAAGTTTCTGAAGCAGTTCTTATGCTGGCAACAAAAGAGAAATCCTTAATTGGTAGAATGTAGACAACTATTTTCTGACAAGGAGGCACATTTCAAATCTGTATGTCAGGAGGACATTACTGAACTGGAATGCTAAAGCTGATGGTGATCTCCTTAGGCAATTGGTCTCAGGCTTAAGAATGACTGCCCTTTTGAAGTAAAAAGACTAACATCTGACATCTTTTGCAATCCCAACATCCCATGCTATGAGTCATTACAAGACTGATTCCTAGTCCAATGTTTGCCTTTTTTTCTATTATAAATGTTATAAATGAAGAAAACTTGAAAGAAGAAAACAAAATCATTCACCACTCAAAGAAAACTCAGCATTAAAATCTGGAGTATTTCTCTCCTGTCATTTTTCTATGTGTATTTTAGCATAATTATGTTTGTGTATTACATGGAAAGATTTTACATTCTGATTTTTTTCCAATTTAATGTGATAATATAGCATTTCTTCATATTTTCTGAAAATTATCCACATATATTAGCAAAATCAATTATCTAATTTTAATCCAATCTCAGCCTCATCTACATAAAACTCCTTTTTACTCAACACGTATATCCTACATTCCTACTATATACTGAAAACTTTCCCCTTTCTTTTCAGTAGCTTTAACTACACATTTAGCTTAGAATCCTCAACTCTAAAACATCTTCATTTTTAGTGAAAACCAAGAAGCAAATGATTGTGAACTGTCTGTCATACCAGCATTTTCTGATTGGAAACCTACGCTTTAGTTTTCCTAAGAAGGCAAAGGTCAGTATGCTCAAATTTGCCCAGTAAACAATGCTCTAATATTTTATCCTATTTGAAATGACCCAGATAGTCAATGAATTCTCACCATTTAACTTAATTCAGTTTCAATGTACCAAAATCTGGAGAGGCTATTTTTGATAGACTTAAAGTTTCATTATATCTAGTTACTGATATTTTCTTGCTGACAAGTTTGCCACAGCTATAAGGTCTTGATCTCCAACAAACCTAGGTACAACCGTACTGTTACATTTAGCAAAACAACAAACTCAAGCTAGCTTCAATATGAGATTATCGATTCAGTACTCAATATTTCCCACATCATGAGGTTTTGAAATTCATTTTGGCCTATTTTCTAATTATTATCAAGTATTTAATTAGAAAGTTCTTACTTTTAAGTCAGTTAGTAGAGCTCATTTGCAAACTAACTCAGAAGTGTTATAACCAAAAATGATCCATTTCTTGAATACACCTCAAGAGACTGCATTCAGGAAACAAATTTGAGTTTCCATAGCATGCACACTAACACACAAGACAAATACAAACACATAAAGAACCAAATCTAATTCCTGCAGGACAAAAACAAAAGGGTGAAGATCAACAACTGCCTCAATTTTTTCAAAGATTTCTCTTAGTAATAATAAACGACGAGCAAATGGAAAGACAGGAAATCATGACCACAAGTCATGGCAATTCACCTGACAAACACAAAACCGGAAATAACAGCTGGAATAAGTTAAATTTACTGAGTTAACTTCATGCTTTCTTCTAGAAATATTTTTATTTTCTCAGTATCAGAATTCTGAAAAAAGTATTTCATCAAGCCTCCTTTCTCAAACTGCATGTGCAAAAAGAGCCAGTTTGGGAATTTTAGAAGTCTCATCTTAACCAATGTCCATCTCCCCTCCTCCAGAGCCACACAGTGTAAAGAAATCTTTTTTCTTATACCCTAAGGCAACTATAAGACGAAACAGAGCTCTGATTATCACAGCAGGTATTATCAAACAACAACAACAACAAAAATGCAAGGCAAAATGGTCTCCATGAGAGCTCAGTTGGTTAAGAATCCACCTGCAAAGCAGGAGACCTGGGTTCGATTCCTGGGTTGGGAAGATCCCCTGGAGAAGGGACAGGTTACCCAATCCAGTATTCTTGGGCTTCCCTGGTGGCTCAGCTGGTAAAGAATCCCATCTGCAATCTGAAGACCTGGGTCCAATCCCTGGGTTGGGAAGATCCCCTGGAGAAGGGAAAGGCTACCCACTCCAGTATTCTGGCCTAGAGAATTCCATGGACTGTATAGTCCATGGGCTCGCAAAGAGTCGGACACGACAGAGTAACTTTCACCAAAACAGTCTCTCAGGATCACAGTTCGCTAGAACCAGAAAGGGAGATACCCACATACTGTAAAGGGAAAAGGCCAATGTTCCACCACAGACAAAACCCAATGGAGTACGGAAGGATACCTGGTGTCGTCACAAGCAAGCTCCATTATTCAAAGACATCTCAGTTGGCCAGTGCAAATACTGATTCACACACATACAACAAACAAATAACAAACATGGTCCCACACACAAAAGGACAAACTGGAGGGCTTACTCCAAAGCGACACACACAAACACCAACAACATATAACCCACAGTCACAGAGAAAGAAAATCACAGACGGTGTAGTCTAAAACTCCACTTCCACTCCTAGACAGAGGCCTCCAAGCAGAGAGGCCAGCTCTCAAAAGAGAATGAACCTAAAGTGGCTCACTTCCTGCAAGGGAAGCAGCTCAAATGGAGTTGCCGGCATTCCTAGCCTGCATAAGCTTGACTGACACCAAATATGGACCACAGCTCTGGACCTTTCTCTGCTCCAAATAGCCTTGTGCCTTGGGGTGGCCGGCATCTGTCAGGGAGAGTCCCTCCTGGTCCCTGGAGCAAAATGAACTCTGGCAGCTGCTGGGAATTTGGAAAGGGGCGGCTCCTGGCTGGGATCAGCCTGCCATGGACACAGATCTCCTGGCTGGCTCGCCTGCTCTGTTACATTACCATTGTGAATTAAATACTAACATGTGAAAAAGCCTATTTTCAAAGACAAAGCAAAGCAAAAATGATCCCAAATGAACACGCTGGGATATCTGTGCCAGGTTTTGGAGTGGACTTTTACGGAACACCTTATGAAAATAAGCTTTGCTTGTAATAAAAATTTTCAAGACATTAAATATGTAACAGTTTTCCCAGTGGCAGATGGCTTGAATTGATATTGGTAAATAACTGTACATAAAATAAACTACACTGAATTAAACGTCAGCAAAAATGGCAAAATAAAATACAGGCAATACGCTACTGCACAGGTGTATGCCATATTACCAGCTGAAAAAAAATCTTGCAATTACAGGCCTCCACTATTTATTTCATTTGTGTGCAATTACATTTTATACATGTTTGTTTAGTAATATCGATCCAAGACATCATTTTGAGAAATATAATTAACTGGACGGTAGAACAGAATGTGTGTGTGTTTTACTGTTTTTGTATTTCTGTATTTCAAACAAGTTGGTCTTTGTTAGTTGTGTTTAACTGCCATCTAGAGTTAAAATGAATCCATTTCCTTTCCCCTCTACTACTTTTCAAAATTTTAGGCATATGAGCCAACATGTTTAACCCCTTCTTCATAACAAATATTCTTCAAACAACGAAACTGTAAAAGGATGACTATCCAACTTTTCAAAGCACTAGTAAATTTCTACTGGCTGCAAATATTTTAAGTAAAAAGTGAGGCTCACATTTAATCTAATTAAAACATTATTTCTGAATGTATAAACAAATCAATGAGCAACTAATATACATTTAGACTTGGGGAAACACAATAACAACTTAAAACTAACTTTCTATTTCTATATACACAGCCTACTTGTATTTTTTCAGAGTCTGAGAAAAGCACTCATATTTAAAGATATTACAGAATTATTCCATTTTTATGTGTAAAAAATTTGTTTATGAAAACCAGCCAAATTCCAAGTGTATATTTAACTAATTAACATTTTTAATATTCTTACGTTAAAAGTGGCATCCTGGGACTTCCCTCGTGGTCCAGTGGTTAAGACTTCTTGCTTCCAAGGCAGGGGTGTAGAGTTGATCCCTGGTCAAGGAACTAAAATCCCACAGGCTGCATAACACAGCCAAAAAAAAGAAAAATTTAAAATGGCATTCATATTCAAATTGAGGAGAAGGTTTACAAGAATAAATTGTCAGTAAATTGCTCAGCTTTCAGCTTAGGAAAAACATGATTGAAAAGCAGTACCATCTAACCTGACTCCTAAGCAAGAAAGAAGAACAAACAAAACCCAAAGTTGGTAGAATGAAAGAAATCATGAAGATCAGAGTAGAAATCAATGAAAGAGAAGTGAAGGAAAAAATGGAAAAGACCAATACAACTAAAAGCTGGTTCTTTGAAAAGATAAGAATTGAAAACCTTTAGCTGAACTCAGCAGGAAAAAAAAAAGGGAGAGGGCTCAAATCAATAAAATTAGAAATGAAAAAGAAGCTGCAACTGATGCCACAGAAATACAAAGGATCATAAGAGACCACTTCAAGCAACCACATGCCAATAAAATGGACAGCCTAGAAGAAATGAACAGGTTCTTAGAAAACTACAATCTTCCAAGACTGAACTAGGAAGAAATAGAAACTGTGAACAGACCAATCTCAAGTACTCAAATTGAAACTAGTTTAAAAACTTCCAGCCAACAGAAGTCTAGGACCAGCGAGCTTCACAGAAGAATCCTACTGAACATTTAAGGAAGAGTTAATACCTATCTTTCTGAAAGTCTTCTAAAACTTTGCAGAGGAAGGAACACTCCCACGATCATTCTATGAGGCCACCGTCACCCTGATGCCAAAACCAGACAAAGATAACACATACAAAAGAAGAAAATTACAGGCCAATATCACTGATGAACATAGATGCAAAATCCTCAACAAAACACCAGCAAACCAAATCCAACAATATATTAAAAGGATCATACACCATGATCAAGTGGGATTTATCCCAAGGATGTAAGGATTCTTCAATATATACAAATCAATGTGATATGGGTGTTTTCTTTTTTTTAATCTGTACCAAACTCATTAAACCATAACAATTTCTTTGACAATATCTTTACAAATCATTAGGTCCTGAAACTAAGAAGTTGCAATGCAGTAAAAATGCCAGTTCTTTCAAACGGAAAAGTACATAAAGTTTTCAAGTAGATACATATACCAAACAATAATGATGAAAAATCAGATGGAGCAAATAGCCTGGAATGGTACGGATTAACACAATGGCACTACATTACAAAAAGGTGGACTACCTCACCAAGTCGTCAAGCATGCGTTTAAGAAAGTTTTCAATTGCTTAATCAATAGTGGACTAATGATAAAGCTGTTACAGAATTTATAAGAGCAAAATGGAGGGGGGTGGAGATGGAGAAAATAACAGGCAGAAAGGCCTGAAAGAGAAAATTCTTACTTCAAGAAAAACCCAAGCTAAACAGTTATAGTGAAACTTGTGAATGAATTAAAAGCCACTGCGAAATCAAGGAGACAGGACTGAAATGAGGTGATAAAAAGGCCTTTATAAGTTATACAGCTATGAGCACATTGCTTTAAGGCAGAAGGATCACATGAGCTTTGAATGACTAAAACTTGGGAAGTAACAAGTATATATTTCTATGTGTACAATATACAAATAATTTGCTACGAATTATCATGTGTGCTGTCAACTTTAAAATTCTAATACTTCCTCAAGTGCATTTTTGAACTAGTGAGGTTTTTTAATTTGACACCCCCCAACCCACTCCAGTTTTCTTGACTAAAGAATCCCATGGACAGAGGAGCCTGGTGGGCTACAGTCCGTGGGGTCAGAAGAGTTGGACACGACTGAGCGACTAACACTGATATACAGAATAAACGCAAATGAAATCTAAAAAGATGGCCTTTGTACAAACCATAACAGGATTTACTGTTAGTAACTTGGAGTCTCTGAAATTGTCAAGGATTCCGTAATTCTTTCAATTATTTCTTACGCTGCAGCATGTCCTTCCTTTTTCCTCATCAAGCCTTCCTCTTTTCTCATTACTATTTTCCACTTACTAGTCTCATCTGCAAAAACACTCCTTCTCTTTCTCACTGTCAATCCTCTAGTTTCATATTCTCTGGTACCAGAAATGAAACCTTTACAATTGAGGGAAAGAGAGGAAAACACCCTTCTCAATGCTTCCTTTCTATTGGCCCTCATTCGAGGTGTGTTCTCAAGCACACACTCCTGTGCCCACTGAGTCCCTCACATGGAACACTTCCCAGCCCATTCACCCTGTACACCCAGTCACAAAAACAGACCCCCAAGCTCCGATCCCCTGCAAAGTCTCCAAATCCCACCCACTTTTCAAACTCCACCTCAGTCTCCCAAAATGCCATCTGCTGCTGCTGCTGCTAAGTCGCTTCAGTCGTGTCCGACTCTGTGCGACCCCATAGACAGCAGCCCACCAGGCTCCCCCGTCCCTGGGATTCTCCAGGCAAGAACACTGGAGTGGGTTGCCATTTCCTTCTCCAATGCATGAAAGTGAAAAGTGAAAATGAAGTTGCTCAGTCGTGTCCAACCCTCAGCGACCCCATGGACTGCAGCCTTCCAGGCTCCTCCGTCCATGGGATTTTCCAGGCAGGAGTATACTAGAGTGGGGTGCCACTGCCTTCTCCTATCCCAAGTCAAACTCATCTCTCCTGCCTTTTCTAGCTCTCTCAATATCTGAATGATATATGTTAATTACACAGTCTCAAAACAAGAAACGTAACTACTTAGAATACTAACATCAAACAAGCTGGAGTCCATTTACTAGCAGTGGGCTCTTAAGTCGTCTAAGTCTCGGTTTTCTCAGCTATGAACACGGGCATAGTAAGAGTTTGGCACTATTGCTCATGGGTAGTTGCAAGGATTAGAAGAATAATTCATGCAAAGAGCCTCCTACAGAACACGCATTCAGTAGGTATTAGCCATTTTCATGCTGTCAATCCTCTAGTTTCGCATGCACCTTAACAGCCCAGCCAGACTGTAGGCCCTTGAGGGCAGAGACTGCATCTTACAGATGCTTACTAAATACATCTTTATAGCTAAATCACGTGTTAGTCACTCAGCTGTGTGCCACTCTTCCCGACCCTATGGACTGTAAACCTGCCAGGCTCCTCTCTCCACGGAATTCCCCATGGACATGAAAGGCTAAGGGGATAATTATGGTATACTAATGCACAGCACCAGGCTAGGGTTAGGAAGCCAACAACCAGCACATATTTAGAGAAGGCCTCATTACGGGCCAAGTGATACTTAGTAGGTTACCATAATTTTCATGGTATGCCATGAATACCTCACTCCAGAAAGTACCTAAACTTACATAGTGAATACAGAAACTATATGTTAATAGCTAGCCTGTGAATTGCCACAGATTCTTCTCCCCAGCCGGGTATCTCATAGGATCAACCACGGATTACATCAGGAGGAGGGGGCCTATCATAGCACATCTTTAGGCACAGAGTAAATACTGGAAAATAAATTATCTCTAAGTGTCTGTGAGGTAGCCCTACTTACATTCTCTTAAAAATTGCAAGAAAATTTCCAAAGCGTTCCGTAGTTCACTGCCAAGGCAGGAAATGACTGAAAGAAACTGGGTTCAAAGGTCAAAGACCTGGATTTGACCCAGTTGTGTCACTATGCAAGTTTACATAAAGAAAAGAGGTGTGAAGTTTGTTTTAAGCAACACACCAATGCTTTAATGTGCTGTCTCCCAGGCTCTACTTCATGCAACATATTACCAATTTAAGAAAAATCCTTATTTGTTAACTTCAATAAAAGATAAAACATGCCTTGTCACCATGCAATAACTCCATTCTATTTCTACAAAACAAGACCATTTAGAGGTCTATTTTTTTATCTTTACTAAAGGTGTATACTGTCATTCTGCTTATTTAATTTAATTGTAGAGTGCATCACGTGAAATGCCAGACTGGATGAAGCATAGGCTGGAATACAGACTGCTGGGAGAAATATCATTAACCTCAGATATGTAGGTAACACCACCCTTATGGCAGAAAGTAAAGAACTAAAGAGCCTCTTGATGAAAGTGAAAGAGGAGCATGAAAAAGCTGGCTTAAAACTAAACATTCAAAAAACTAAGATCATGGCATCCAGTCCCATCACTTCAAGGCAAATAGATACAAAAACAATGGAAGCAGTGATAGACTACTTTCTTGGGTTCCAAAATCACTGCAGATGGCAAATGCAGACATGAAATGAAAAGACGCTTCCTCCTTGGAATAAAAGCTATCACCAATCTAGACAGCATATTAAAAAGCAGAGGCATTACTTTACCGACAAAGATCTGTCTAGTCAAGGCTATGGCTTTTCTGGCAGTCATGTATAAATGTGAGAGGTGGATCATAAAGAAGGTGAGTGCAAAAGAATTGATATTTATGAACTATGGTGTTGGAGAAGACTCTTGAGAGTCCAAAGGACTCTAAAGGAGTCCATTCTAAAGGAAATCAATCTTGAATATTCACTGGAAGGACTAATACTGAAGCTTCAATACTTTGGCCACCTGATGTGAAGAGCTGACTCATTAGAAAAGACCCTGATGCTGGGAAAGACTGGAGGCAGGAGGAGAAGGGGATGACAGAGGATGAGATGGTTGGATGGCATCACCAACTTGATGGACGTGAGTTTGAGCAAGCTCCATGAGTTGGTGATGGACAGGAAAGCCTGGCATGCTGCAGTCCATGGAGTCCCAAAGAGTCAAACATGACTGAGAGACTTAACTGAAGCAAAGCTAAAGTCCTAGCAACTGAAGACACAGCTCTCCTACATTATGATGAAACTTCAACAGGGGAAGTTATTTAACCCATTCATTCAAAAGTATTTACTGAACAACTATAGTCAGGCAGTTTCAATAGTTCAGCAAATAAAAAGAGACAATTAAAAGGAAGTTCAAATCCTAGTTGGAGGTGCCTCCTAAACAAATAAACAAGTGATTAGAAAATACATGGAATGATACTGTGTTCTGGAGAGAAGTAAAGCAGGAGAAGGAGCAGGAAGGGTGAAGAGACAGACTTGAGATTCTCTACTGGCGGTTCAGGGACTAGTTCACTGAGGAAGCAGCACAGAAAAATAAGAACTGAATCCATGTCAGTGTCTGGGGAAAGGGCTTTCCAAGGGAAGAAAACACAGAAGTGCAGTAGTCCTCAAGCAGGAGATAAATTTAATGTAGATATTCTGGAAGAAAAAAACAAAATTTAAACACCTAGAATGGAGTCCTAGCTCTTTGCCCTTTACCAACTCAGTAACATTCAGAAAGAAAACATCCCTCCTGAATCTCCATATTTTACTCTGTAATTAGGATACTACCATGTAACTTACAGAGTTCTTTCAATGGGAATGTTTAAGAATGTACTTTACAATACCGAAGGATTACTCTCAAATGTTTTTGTCCAGAGGGCTGTGGGACATCTCATGGAGGCTCTGATGGCTTCCAGCTACCACTTAAATCAATGATCAAGTTTGTTTCCTTGTCTGTCAAGTGAGAAGAATGGCATCTATCTCACCAGGCCTTGTGGGGATTCAGAATGAGATCATCCACAGAAATACAGGGACTGATACGCGTTATTTCTCAACAAGTGAAAAATCAGCATTATTATCCCTAGGGGGCTGCCCTACAAGCAGGATGAGCTCTGCTGTCCGGCTCGGCATCAGACACCCAGGGTGAAGCTCTCTGAAGCTGTTCCCTGGGCATTTGTGGACCTGACTGTGCTTACGTGATTAGTCACTTCAGTCGAGTCTGACTCTTTGCGATCCCACAGACTGTAGCCCACCAGGCTCCTCTGTCCATGGGATTCTCCAGGCAAGAATACTGGAGTGGGCCACCATTTCCACCTCCAGGGGATCGTCCCAGCCCACTAATCAAACCGTCTCTCCTAGTCTCCTGCTTTGGCAGGCGCGTCCTTACCACTAGCACCACCCGGGAAGCCCTGATTGTAAAGTCTGTTTTAAACACTTTGCAGGACTCTTTTAAGCGGCCCCCCTTCCCCCCTTCACATTCTACTGCGATGTTCAGGCTTGTAAGGAACCATTTTCACTCTCTGAAGTATTTTCAAAACATGCAAGTACGCTTAAAAGAGGCTTGCTACCACCAAAGTGGTTTTCCACCCAATTCGCGACGACTTCACAGTCCTTCGGAGCCGCCTTACTTCACCAGCGCTTGGGTGAGATGTGTATAAGAGACAGGTGTATACACTGAGATACTGCTTTGGCAGGCCGTCCTTACCACTAGCACCACCCGGGAAGCCCTGATTGTAAAGTCTGTTTTAAACACTTTGCAGGACTCTTTTAAGCGGCCCCCCTTCCCCCCTTCACATTCTACTGCGATGTTCAGGCTTGTAAGGAACCATTTTCACTCTCTGAAGTATTTTCAAAACATGCAAGTACGCTTAAAAGAGGCTTGCTACCACCAAAGTGGTTTTCCACCCAATTCGCGACGACTTCACAGTCCTTCGGAGCCGCCTTACTTCACCAGCGCTTGGGTGCTAGACGCGCTCCTTTTATAAGTACGTGATGACATCACTTCGCGTTGCGCTTGCGCAGCTTGGTGGCGTGGCCACGCCCACGCCTGCGCGGAGACCTAACGTCTGCAGAGTCTGTGGCGCGCCTTCCCGGAAGAAGTCAATACGGGGCTCGGTGAGTGAGGTCCAACAGTAGGACGGCCGGTGGGTGAGTGCCCTGAGTGTCCGAAGGACAGCTCTGCACTGGTGGCGAGAATGCTGTTAAAGGGGAAGAGGTAGGGTGATGAGGAAAGTTCCCGAGTCCTTCCAGAGTAAGCGAGAGTTGCAGTGGTTGGTGAGCTGATGACTCCGAAAAGCTGCGGATCTTCGTCTCAGAAGGCAGACTTTTTCTAAGTGCTGATGCTGGTCGACACAGAAAAAAAGTTACCATGGACTCACTTCCAGCGATTTCCTTGACACCGCATTCGAAACTGGGAGAAAGGCCTGCAGTGATTTCGTCGGAAGTATCTGTAATTCGACCCCTTCCGGGCTTGCCTGCGTGCGATTGCTGTCCGCGGTGCTGAAAATAGAGCGGTATCTTCAGGAAGAAACCCGTTGAGGGCAGGGCAGTATTTCCATTTTCCTCGGCTTT
Organism: Madoqua kirkii; assembly: GCA_006408675.1. Taxonomy (NCBI): domain Eukaryota; kingdom Metazoa; phylum Chordata; class Mammalia; order Artiodactyla; family Bovidae; genus Madoqua; species Madoqua kirkii. Next base: position 35,540 of record SJYC01055893.1, on the reverse strand, counting down.
GCTCTGAGTCTCTCTGTGTGTGCTCATTATTATTATTATTTTTTAATCAGCGCTGGACACACAGGCGACGAGCAGACAATCAGTATTAGTTTCATAAAATTTAGGAAACCCAGTGCTTCATTCTAAGACTGAATTTTCTTTAAAAAAATATATATATATTATTTCGGTTTAGTTGCATTCTTCCTTTGTGCAGTCAGGAAACTTCAGTCCTTGCACCCAACCAGATGATTTGCCTTCAGACTCACAGCCATTCAAGTAGTTTGCTAGACCTCGTCTGTATCCACCCAGGCACTTCTACCAAGGTGAGCTTGCTTATGGTGTACAGTGTGTTGTGAAAATGGGTTTTCCCAAACTCCCCTAATGAAGAGTCCAGAGCAGCCAGGGTAAGGTGAAACCACTTTAATGTGCTTTTCTTCACCGTTAGACATGAAAAGTACTTTCCCATTTGGAAGAGAGAAAGTAGAACTGGGCAGTCTTCCAAAAAAAGGAAAGACCATGAGTTTCCAGTTGGTTTTCATACTTGTTTGTCTCTCTGTGTGTCTGAGGGATGGTGTTTCTCTGAATTATACACTGTGGATTTTTTTTTCTTTTTTGTTGATTCAGTAAAATGTTTACTAGTCTTGGTACCAGCTGCTTGTTTGTTTTGAATTCTGATTAAGGTTAAAGTATGTGTGTGGCGGGGGGTAGGGACAGGGGAAGTATGCTGTGTTTACCTGTGTAAGTGTTCTGGGATGCATATGGCACCTGGGAAACTATGCATTGTGAGTAAACATGTAAAATGAAAGAATGCATTTAAAAACATCATTACAGCCCAAGCTGTATTTTTCCCTTCTGAGACAGAACCGGTAGATTGAGGTGCTGAATGATCAAATGTTGCAAAGCTAAGGCCATGGGGTAGAAATAACTTTAAATGTCCTTACTATTTAGCAGAAAGCTTATCGAGGCGGCTTTGATTAAAGATGACGTCTCTGCTCACTCAAGAAATTCGCCTTTCTAAAAGACATGAAGAAATGTAAGTTGTTGTTGTTTTAAAAAGGCTAATCTCAGTGTATACACTGTACTGGCTTTATTAGTGACGCTGTGTGCACAGGAAAACTTGTGTCACTTTTTGTGACACTTGAGAGATTTTGGTTTTAAGGAATGTCATTACTGCTCAAGAATGACACAGATTAAAAGGTCTAATTATGTTTTATGTCTTTTAACTTCTTGTTACTCATATCTAGATAAATTCACTCTCCCCCTTAGCCACTCTATGCTCTACACTGCTATTCAATGAACTTCTCAAAGCCTTTTACCAAGGCCAGGTTTCATGAGAATGTGACCTGTACAGTCACAGGCCCTGCACTAGATTTAGTCTAGGAGCAAAATTTTCATTTGCACTGGCTCTGCAAATTATATGGCCAGTCCTGCACTTTTATTTAGCATTAATTCTTCTCTAGCCTCTGTTTGTGGGCTCTCACGTTTTAATTAATTACCAGCCTCTCTGGCATGGCCTTCTAAGGTATTTTTCTTATGAAAATGACTTTTCAAAGACCTAGGTTTTTATTTCTACTCTCAAGAACAACCCTGTGCAATATACAGTTTCCTGAGAATCTCAACTCTTTGAGAAATAGTTAGACTGTTCCTGTACAGTAACACCAGTAACTGGTGTATTTTTTCTCATTTGATCACTTAATAAGACTAAACACTTATAAAAGGAGATTTAACCATGGAGAAACTTTTGAAGTCCATTATATATAACAAAGTAGTTTGATAATTTATTTACAGCTTTCTACATCTTCAATTAGTTTTACCATGTTGTGAGTATGCATGTGTACACACAGCCTCTCACTCATATATGGAACCATCATCTTTCTCTTGGAAAAAGAGGAAAAAAATATTTTTATTGCTTCTTCAAACATATGGAAGTTTAGCACAATTCTAAATGTGTAACATAAGATTCAGGGGTACTGAAGTGTTAAGCAGAAGGTTTTGTATAGCAAGTCATACCAATGTATGTGTGGGGAGGTATATATAAGTATGTGTACAAAGGGATATGGATTACAGTTTGCATTTTCACTAAGTATTTTCCAACACTTTAAAATACTTTCAAGACTAGAGAGGTTAAAAAAACACAAGTGTGTACTTAGAGTGTAAATATGAAAATAAAAATAATTTCACTGAGACGGAAGACTTACTGAACTCCCTAAGTTTTTCACTGTCTTATTAACTGACACATAGTAACTGGCTTTCAAAGTAGGTTGAACTGGGAGTGAGGTGCAATTAAGAAATGATTTATATTGGCCAAGCAATAAAATGTTTCTTTTTAAAATCTTTACATAATCTTCATTTTTTTGTAGAGTATCACAAAGATTAATGTTACTTCAACGAATGGAGAATAAACCTGAAGATCAAAACAAGGGAAGGGCATCTCAGACACAAGCAGCCAAGGCTGCTTTACAAAGGAATGTTAGTCTTTTAAAGGTAAGATTCTCTGAATTAAACCTATTTTCCCCACTTTTGCAAAAAGGTTTTAATTCAGTTTCATTACTTTATGTAATTCCTTTGATTAACAAACAGAATTAATGATACACTACTCTTTAAATTCATGTTAACTGGACAAGAAACATGGATTCTCACTTATTAAAATGAAAGCCTTGATGTTTGCTTAGGCTAATGAAAAAGCAATCACTATAAAAAGAACTTTAAAGTCACCTTTGTTCAAGAAGTAATAAATAGAAGAATAGCTTCTGGGGACTTCCCTGGCAGTCTAGTGGTTAAGAATCCATCTTCTGATGCAGGGGATGTGAGTTGGATCCATGGTCAGGGAACTAAGTAAGATTCCTCATGCCTAAATCACAACTAAGACCTAGCACAACCAAAAAAAAAAAAAAAAAAGACATAGCTTCTATCTTTCATCTTCTTTTATTTGTAGGGAGATTCTGAAACATGATAAACTAACTATAATATGCTCTAAATAATTTGATTTTGCCCTCCTGGGGCCACAGTCAATATACAGATTTCGTATCTAAGGTAACAGATTTCCCAGGATCTTCTCTGATGGTGATGGAGGAGGTGGTCAAAGTATGTGACTGCGCAGGGCCTCACCATTTGGCCAGTGTGCCCATTTGGAGTAAAATCATATGTGTAACATTTTTGGCTGCTAGCTGTACTTTGCTTCCAGAATTGTATGGCTTCATCCATAATTAAAACCCTAAAGTTTGCTTCCATTCGAGCTTCCAAGAGATCCTATGACTAAAACATTTGGTAGTAAGGCTATATTATTTAAGTTATAAAGCAGTGTTTTCAGTTTTTTATTGTTAAATATTTTCATCGATAGGCATGATGTAGTTCTCTTCTGTCCTCACTAGAGGATAAAGGAAGAGGAAAATTCAGTTATCTTCTCAGCTTCTGGCAGTTTGATCCACAGTAATTTAAGTCACAGCCATAGTGCTACCAAAGCATTCTATATTGCCATATGTCTTACTTGCCCAATGGTATTTGCAATATTTATTTTTAAATGGAAATATATAGGGTAATCTAGAAGTTGCTCTGAAAAGTCAGAAAATCCAAATTGGAAGTCTTCACGGCTTGCTTGCTACTTGTTACGGCGAGTGCAGGTAATATCGGCGAGTGCAGGTAATATTGTCTTCCTTTTAATGACCAAGTATTTGACGAATGCCCAGCTCTTTATTCTTGAGCTAGTTCTGAGCAGAAAGTGAGGGTAACAAAGTAACTACAAGCTAAGTCCTTTACATCAAGTAGCTTACAGGCTCTCTTCATGACCTAAAATATACACAAAATAGAGACCTTGTATGATCAAACATTAATTCCATGCTGTGGAATACTCAGCACTTGGCTGTGTGCTCAGTTGCTCAGTTGTGTCCGACTCTTTGCGACCCCATGGACTGTAGCCCGCCAGGCTCCTCTGTCCATGGAGATTTTCCAGGCAAGAATACTGGTGTGGGTTGCCACGCCCTCCTCCAGGGTACTCAGCACTTTAGGAGTGTTAAAAGTACTTAGCACTTTAGAAGTGTTAAAAACTCTTGGAGAGCTAGAATATTCTATGAGGTCTCAGAGAAGATGCTAAGCTAAGCGGGAAGACATTCCAGTGAGTTCTCAAGGAAGAGCCAAGACCAGAAGAAGAATGAATGGCCTATTAATGTTCACGGGATCCTAAGCTAACTGGCTTGGAAAGCCCCAGGAAACAGGCTCAATACATATTGTGAGACGAAATGAAGTTGAGACTTGGTATGTAGAGATAATATAGTGTTGTGAGCAAAAAATAAAAATAAAAAAACAGCAAGACTTAAACATATGAAAGAGTTTTAAAGAAAGATTCATTTGCTATTTAGCAAAATAATTTAAAAAATGGAGAGGTTGAAGGAGGTAGCTAAGAAATCACTGTCATATCTAGAGGGAAAGTAATGAGCCTAGTTTCATAGTCTTGAGAAACCAGCTTGGTATGGTGTTTTTTCCCTTAATTATCAAAATAATATACTCTCATTATAAAAAAACTTGAAAGAGCAAAGATGGAAAACCTTCTATATCATCTGCCTGTCTAGAAATTAGTATATTTTTCTATATTTCCTTTCAGCTTTTTATAAACATTTTTTAATTCTAGATACAGTTAGAGATAGTTTCCCCTTATTTTTTAACATGTGTGCTTAGTCGCTTTGAATAATTGGATATGCAACCCTTTTTTTTGTCTTTCTTTCCCTCATATATAATTTTTATATACAAGGGATATAATTTTAGTGGCTCTCCCACACAAGTTATTGTTAAGATAAATAGGACATGATTACAGAATCTGAGCTGGGAAAGACTATAAAAAGCATATAGCTTTAGACTCTTATCTAAAGTCTTTTTTGTTTTGTTTTTTAGCATAAAAACTTTTCCCACAGATGTAAAATAAAGGTCTTCCCTGATGCTTAGTGGTAAACAACCCACTTGCCAATGCAGGAGATGCGAGTTCAATCCCTGGGTTGGGAAGATCCCCTGAAGGAGGAAATGGCAACCTACTAAGTATTCTTGCCTGGGAAATACTCTGGACAGAGGAGCCTGGCGGGCAACAGTCCAAAGGGTCACAAAGATTCAGACATGAGTGAGCACACACAGTAGACGATACAAGTGGTCCTGCTTTGGCCCAAAGTCCTACAATCCCTTCCTTGACTGTACTAGTGGCTCTAAAGAACTGGGGAAACCACTCATCTGGGCTAATCCCTTACTTTATAGAGATGAGAAGACCATCATGTATCACTCCTAACATCCTTTGCAAGAACAGATTAAATAGGATTTCCCGGGCAGTTCAGTGGTTAAAACTCTGTGCTCCCAATACAGGGGGCACAGATCTGATACGAAGTCAAGAAATAAGATCGCCCCAAACACACACACACAGACATACACAAAGAGATTAAGTTATAGCAGGATAGGTACTGAAGTGCAATTGAAAATGGTGCCCTTAAAACCGGGTAGCACTCCTATAATATAGTAAACAAAATAAGGATGACTGTATACTGTCCATTATCTGACCTTATTCCCATGTTCTGAACAGTATCATGAGGGCATGAGCTTTAAGAAAGAAAGATAAAACACTAGCATCTTTCAATGACATGTCTTCATACTTAAGAGAAGCCAAAGTTGTTTCACAACTAGTATGAATTGAGTAAAATTAATGGGTAAACCACAGACATATAGAAATCAATAGCAATCCTATGTATACAGGTAGAAAATAGAGATCACATTCATATTAGCAATAAAATTATAAAATACATACTTGGGAATGCTCTTAACAAAGGATCTGCATGACTGCTGTGAAGATAATTATTACACTTCAGTGGCAGTTTTAAGGGAAAACTTAAATGAAGACATAAGCCTTAATCCTGACTGGGGAAACTATTTTTTTTCCTAAGTCATCTGTCACAAAATTATTTTTAGATTTAGTAAAATCCCAAGAAAAATTTTCTTTAGTTGCATTTGAATAAATAAATTAGCACAAATATCAAAGACTGATTTTAAAAGGGGAATGAGAGAAATCCCATCAAAGAGTCAAACTTCGTAAAAAATGTATATGAATATAAGTAGTGAAGAAAATTCACAGTGAGGGTTTAGTCAGTAAATATCATAGAAGACAGTGGATTCTGAACACTGGCTCAGTGATTTTTTTGTTACTGTTAATACAATGAACTCTATCTGACTTTTAACTTCAAACACAAATGGACTTAGAAGCCAGAAAATATTTTATTTCTACAAATACTTCCATGATATAAACCGCCCTGTCTCCCACTTTTTCCCCACAAAATTTAGTTTAAACCCCAAAAGATGCTTTTTTGGTAACAGACATCCTCTCGTGAGATGGACCAACAGGACAGAGTGAGGAAGAATAAGAATGTCCTCCAGCAGATTAGACCTAGAGCCGGTGCTTTCCTTCAGGGACATCCTGGAAGCCTCCACGGGACAGCTGGCAGTCAGAACTGCCGTCCAGGATGGCCAGTACTTGCCGGCCCACGTGTCTCCTCTCTCCTCTCACATTTCTCACTTTCCCCTATGCATATGTTTAACACATGTCTCTGCATTCTGTGTACCAGTGACCCTTGGACTTCATGTCTTTAATATCTTACTTTTTGTATCCCAGAAATTGCCCCTCCAGCAGCTTAAAAGATTAAACCCAGCCCAGCCACAGCTCATGAGGAGAGATGGATGTAGGCAGGGAGGAAGAAAGACAGGTCTTATATGATGCTTTATGCTCCTTCCTTGCCCTAGTCAGGAGTCAACTTGTTTACACAGGCTCCGGAGTCACGCCCTAGAGTAAGTTATACCATCATCCACTGGAAGCTTGTTTTTTAATTGCTATGAAAAATCTCACAACTATGCAAAAGAAAGGATAGAAGAATGTATCCATGTACTTATCACCCACATGAATCACTGTCAGAATACAGCTAGTTTGTTTTGTCTATACTCTTCACCTCTACCCCTCACGTCACTTTGATGCTAACCTCAGACCCTGCATTGTTTCACCTGTAAATATTTCAGTATATCCCTTTATTTCAGTGTCTGTCACTAAAATATAAGGACTGTTTTAACCAAAATCAAAATGTCAGTGTCAACCTAAGAAATTAACAATAAACCCTCAAATAGCTAATCAGGTTCCAAATAAAAGTCAACTTGTAATTGATAGGTTTCCTAAATTTCTCATAGTACTCCCTGCTCTTTTATCCCCCCTTTTAATACATTCGTTAAAGGAATTGGGTCATTTGTCCTGTTGAGTTTCTGGGTATCGCTACTTCCATCACTGAGGTACTCATTTAACATGTTCTCTGTTCCCCCTCATTCCTTTTAACATAATTGACAGATCTAAGTTGTGCTGTGCAACAGAAGTGTGGTGCAAGCCACATATGTAATTTTAACCTTCCAAGGAACTAATTTTAATAATATCACCCTAAACAGATTAAATAAAATGTTAAGATTCAAACATATTTCAAATGTAATTGCTATTAAAAGTTAGTAAATATTTTATATTCTATTTTCTTACTAGACCTTCAAAATTCAGTGTGTATTGTACATCACAACACATCTTAATTCAGACTTGTATATTTTGAGTGCTCAGCAGCTACCTGAGGCTAAGAAATATTCCATTAACAGTGCAGATTAGAGAGGCCTGAGTAGATTCAGTCTCTGTGTTTTTTGGGAAGAACACTTCCATAATGCCAGCTGTCTCCTTTTTTTGGAATGTTAGGCATTGATGATCACTGCCTAAGTATACTCATTAGGGGTTATGAAAAGCAGTATTCAGATTCTTTTATTCCTTCTCATTCAACTGCTGATTAGTTATATTAAGAGACACTTGTCCTCATCAATTATTTAATTACACTGATGTATATTTCATAGAGGAAAAAGCGTGATGAATGCTTGATTCTATTTAGTTTTCAGAATAATAGGTTGGCTCTCTACTGTCCTACAAAAGTGACCAATTAGGTGTTGTTGGTTTTGGTTGTTTTTTTAATATTCTTTTGTGTTTTGCTGCTGTTGTTTTTTCAGGCGTCCTGGATTGGAAATGTTTCGATACATTTCAATATTTATTCCCATTTATTCTCAACTTGTCCCATTTTTAACAAGTGGGAACCTCTTCAGATTAGCTCCTGAATGCCTCTGCTGAGATCTCAGCAGCATGACAGTTTCCTTTCTGTTCTGATGAGACAGTCCAGGCTCATCATGTGCATCTGTTGCTGAGACCTGGAACAGCCACTGTTCCAAGGAGCCCTGGATCCTTTTGGTAGGAAATATGTTCAGAGCCCTCTGTCTGGGCAATGGTGGTGTTTATTGTGACCTTTTTTTTTTAAAGATAAGAGCTCCTATCAAAAATTCCAGGATTCCAGTTTGTAAGGCTTTTAACTTAAAATCATAGATTTCGCACCTCTGACTTCTTTTTCTCAAATCCAAAATCTCTTCCCAAAGAATCCAACACCAGCACAACTTCTTCTGTACCTTATATCCTATGATCCAGACAACACTGTCACCGTCCATGTGATTATAAAGAGTGGTTTTCAGTAAGATGCTTGTACTAAGATTCTTTTTGTCCTTAGAGTATATCTCACTAGGAGTGCTCACTCAAAATACTGTGTTCTAAGGTCATTTGATATATTTATTCTCTGTGTGGTTATGCCACCAGCTAGATAGCAGTTAGATCTGCTTCTTTTCAGTTTGTAGGGACTGCTTTTTCAGGTGTTCTCTAACTGCATACAATTTTAAATGGTCTAGTGACAAGTCTATACAGCAGGACAAGATGATAGTCAGGTACAGCTGGCGCGAGTCCCTGTTCTCTTTCTTCCTTTCCTTCTCCTGCTCCCTTGGGTACGTTTTTTCCTTAAGTTTCTGATTTATACTCAGGATTCTTTGACCCTTCAGCCTGTATTTACTTAATGAACATTTCAGTACCTAATACATACCCTGCACTGATTAGATTCTCAGATGCTTAAAGGTTATATGAGACAGTCCTTTCCTTCAGGCAACACATAGTGAAAAAGAAGGTTCTTATGTCGAAGGATTAAGATACAACTTGCTACAGAAGGCTGCTGTCAGACTGCTGAGATTCTGAGTCAGGCTAAGGAATGCCTGCTTGATCCTATGTTGTGGGTACCAATTATTATTATTTTTTTTAATCTAGGGGAGGACATATATAAAGCAGTTTTTAGCAGAGCTAATCAATTCCAAGTTATGTGTGTATTAAAGTACGATATGGTCTAGGCATGAGTACAAGTAAGCATTAAGTATTTGTTGATGAGTAAGTGTAATTAGAAGGCCACAGCATTAAGGATCACATGAAAAGGCCAGAGGAGACATCCTGAAAGAACAATATAGGGGCGCTGAATTTTTAAATGGCAGGAATAAGAAGATTTGGAATTACACGATACAGCATAGGTATCTGAGTGGATAGAATTCCCACCAGTATACGCTTAATACATTCAGTGGAAAAAGATGAGTTTAGTTTTATCAGGTTGAGAATGAAGGGCCAGGAAAGAAACTAGCCATCCTTCTACGATAATAATTGATACTACATCAGAGACAATCTTGGAGGGAGAAAAAGTGAAAAGATGGAGCCAGATGTCTCAAATCTTAAGAAAGCCCACACTGAGGATTAATGAGAGAAAAAACAGAGCCAGCCAAGGAGAGGAGGAGTCCGAGAGGTAAGCGAAACATCGAAGGAAGTGAAATATGACTTGAACTAAGGAAGAAGTTCTCTCAAGGGGTGATAATCCCTTGTCCAAATGCTGCAGAGATGGCAGCCGGGTTCAGCGGACTTGGGCCTGCTTTTCCAGGCCATGCGTCCCTCTCCACCTGTCTGCTCTTTCCATTGCAAATCTGCTCTTCTCTCTAAGATGCTTGGTTTTCTTATTTTCTGATCTTTAAGAAAAATGTTTAATCTTGCCTGTAGGTGCTAGTAGCACCTAGATCTCCCAGTTCAGGCAACTTTGTAACTGTTCTTAGAATAATGGTAACGTTGGGGTTGAGAGTTTTGTTTGATTCCTAGATGTATAGAGTGGTTTTTCCAGAACCTTGTTGAATCTTGGTGTAAACAGAAGAGTTGGTATCCCCTGTCTGTTGTTATCATTGACATCAAAAGCCCTCTAAGCCTGCGTGTTGGTCGTGAACTGCTGGTATGGGATAAACATGCTAATAGATGGGCTTTTTATCCCTAAATCGTTTTCTTTCCCCTTCAAATCACCTTCCTCCAGACAGCAGGTGCACTAATGGCTGTGCAACTTTGGGGAGTCCCTTTAGGGAATTTCCTGTTTTTCCCTTTTCCATTTCACACCCATTCCTTGCTCCCGCCGCTGCCATCTGCTATCTCTTTTCTCCTGTTCAGCGCTGGCTTCTTCACACCCACTCCCACGCCCTTTCCATCGCTCTCCTTCTGTCCAACAGCCCTGTACTCAGATCGCTCCTGTGCTTCTCCATGGAGCAGAGAACTTTTTCTTTTCTATCAACTTATTAAGCTGAGAGACAGAATTTACACAGCCTTCCCACCAGTGGCCCTGTGAACTTGACAAACCTAAGCAAGCACAAGACAGCAGAGGTGCTGGCTTGCGGAGAGTTTTCCACACAGAGGCTTGAGTATCTCTGTAACGACTTGTAAAGTCTTAAGTTTCTGGGCATGAACTTTATGTCTAGATCTATTAAAACCGTTCCTGAAGTACGAATCAAGCTTAAATACTCTTGTGTTTCTACATCCATAAGAGAAAACATAAATATCTACTTGTTGAAGTACTTAGTAACACACAGTGCTTGAATGCCATGAGCTGAAGGATATACTACCTTGCAATAAAATTTGCCTTTGAGATTAGCTTAGAAACCTGGTACTAAAAGTCTAAACAGCGTAGTGAAAGGTTCTTGTTGCAGAGTACTCAGGTACCTCATGGACCTTTTAAATATAGGGAATATTTGCCTAGGTATAAAATTCAAATATGGAGTCCTGCATAAATGAAAGGTGTGTCATTAATATACCATGTGCATGATCTAGACACTAGAACTCTGCTTTGAAGGTTAGCCTAGCATGGGTCTGAGGATCTGATTGTTTTTAGTTTCGGAATATTTGACTGCCTTATCCTTCTGGCTGCTTTTAAAGGATTTTAAAGCTAAGTTAGTCCTCTGAGCAGTTTTAGAGGAAGTTCTTTTTCCAAGAATTATTGGCATTTACTAACTACTTAAAATGAAAAAGGCAGAACTTAGATGTACCACCCCCATCCCCTGCCTTTTATTTTAAAATAAGAAACGCTTCCTTCTCTATTTGCAACTGGTTAATTAAGCAGTGATCAGTTCTCTGTCAGCATCATCTCCATGAGTTTAAACTGTGTATGCAGAGGAGAGATGAAGCAAGAGATTAGAAATATAGATACTGCTATTACAGTGCTGTGTGTGTGTGTGTGAATGTTTTGAAAAATGCTTCTATGTGTTTCAGGACATAGAAGCGGCAGAGAAGTCTCTACAGACCCGGATTCATCCAGTTCTGTCACCTGAGGTGGCTGCTCTTGAGGTAAGACTCTTAAGGAGCAAATGTCCAACAAGAGACCCTATTTTGTCAGTAGTGCATTTTAAGTGGCTCTGTGTATTTCCGAGCTTTCTGCGTTCAATAAAATACACCAAATGTATCTGATTGATCTGAGTCCACAGTGCCATACCTTGTACGTTGCAGTAATCTGTATTTTGGTTTTAAAACAATTTTTACATCAAGTGAAAATTTTATCAAGACTTTGTGTCTTTTCACCGAGTCACTTAGAAACTACTTATTCTTGTTAAATCCTAACAGATAATATGCACTAAATCTTAGGATGACAGCCTCACCAAAATGCTTTTCCTGTTGGCTGATGTTACAAGTAGCAGTTCAGTCTCTTCACCGAAAAATGCAACCAGCGCTATTTAAATGCATATTATCATGCAGTACAGCGTGGCTTTTGTCTGTTTAATTTTGCTCTGTTCAAGAACAGATTGAGAAGATGGCTGGCAAAAATAAACCATAGTTGGTATATGCATGTATGTGTGCTGAAAGGGAATTTGCTACATAGAAAATCATTTGACTATATTTTTAATGACCTTCTTCTACGTGCAGTTTCGCTTGCTGCCTAACCAAGGAGGTGAACAGACTCAAAAATGAAAGGCTGAGAATTTGCCCCACAATCTTCTGTGTCATCTAGGGTAACAAGAAAAGGCAGTGATCAAGGGCAGAGAAAACTCCCGTTTAAAGTTGTGCCCTAGGCATGTCTTTTTCTTTGTTGCATTTTCCAATACCTTACCCTGGCCTGCACAGGGCCCACACAATAGGGGTTAATCCAGCCGTGAATGGCGGAGCAACACCCAACCACAGGCCCTGGCTGGCATTTTTCTTAGCTGGTCTCGCACAGCGGGATGGCCCCAGTTTTAACTATGTCAGGTACTTCTCAGGCCACATGCATAGATGCACAGATAAATAGAGTCCCTTTATCAGCTCTCAGAACTCCCGTTATTTTTTTTTTTAATGACAGTACTTTATATTTTTGGTCATGCAGCACATGGGACCTTAGTTCTCTGACCACTGGTCGAACCCAAGCCCCTTGTTGTGGAAGCGCCGCACCCTAACCACTGGACCACTGGGAAGTTCCTCCCACCCCATACCTTTTTACTGCTCAGAGTGTGTCCCCAACGCTATCCAACTCTTTGACTGAATTTCCCAAGATGAGACCAGTAGTGACGATCTCACATAAAATGCCCTCCTGTGACACAGAGGTTTTGGCAGCTCACTTAGGACAGTCAACCAAGAAACCACCCCGCTCAGGGACAGTGATCCAGTGATGCAGCTGGAACTTCTGTAGCTGGGACTGCTCCAGCCAAGGCAGAGACACAGCACCTCAGTTTCCAAGTTATTTGAATTAAAAATAGCTAGGTGATGTTGGGATTATTTTGTCACTATCCAAAAAAGTGTGGGAAGAAACCACGGTCTGCCACATAAAGTGCTCTTCGAAAAGATAGAGTGGATGCATATTTTAAATGTTTCTCCCTCATACAATTAAGGGGTTAATTCACCCAAATCCTGTTATCATCCTCCTTGTATTTCAGTTCCTGATCTCATCCCAGGTCACTTCTTTTTCTGTTAATTCTAAAGCAGTTGTTCACAGTGAATCATTTCATTGTGATAATTATAGTGTGAGGAGTCATTTGGTATGGGATTAGAAACATTAAACAAGAACTTTTAATGATCTGGGGGCCATAAATGATACTACTGGGAATAATCACACGATTGGCCACAAGAGGGCGTGTAAAATCACAATAAAATTGTAAAACCTGTAATTCTGCCAGGCTCTGGTTTTACTGAGAAATTTGAAAATTAACACTAGTAAGTAGCCAGATTTTTTTTTCTAAAATTAACATAAAATATTCTGCAGAGGAAGTGCATTCTACGTATGTGTGTGAGTGTGTGTGAGTGTGTGTACACGCACACACACACACACTTAAGGGAATAAACATTTAGACTATTATGAAGCGCCAAGTTCAATTGCCTGATATGCTTTTTCACTTTTGGATGTTGTCCCCCCTCCCCCCCGCCAGACTCTTTACTGGGCATCAGTAGAAGAATATATTCCCAAATGGGAGCAGTTTCTTTTAGGAAGAGCGCCGCATCCTGCTAGTAGTGAAAATGGAAATGAAGCAGAAGATACCATTCCAAAGAGGGCGCAGCAGTAGCTTCTCCGCGTAGTATTTCAGAAACCTGTCGAGTAAAGCTGTACATTAAAGAGCATTCAGGTCGCTGCGGGGACTTCAGGACTCAGAGAGACTGCCTCATCACCTCCTCGGCGGCAATGAAGGGTTGAGAATCTACCGGCAGCTTTCAGGTTCTCACTGGAAGAGCCACTGCTATTTCAGTGTCATAAATTTTTTTCCTACCAAACCCATGGAAGTGTGTTAAAAGCTGATATTGGAAAATGGACAGTTGAGTAAATAAGTTGCTAACTGAGTGCTGTGTGCTGTTTTTGTTTTTTTTTAATCTAATCATATACCATGATTCTCATCTAAACCGTGAATAGCAGATTAGACATTTTCTAGAATCTTTACTTTTCAGTTATTATATTAAGAGGGTAAGGCACAGGATCCAACAGGTTTGCTTACATTTTAGTTTTTTAACAGGTGAAAAGACAATGACAATTGCTTTAGTATAGTAACACTGATTAGGAAATAGAGTCACAGGATGTTGTCCCTCATAGATAACTGATCCTGTAAAAATTCTGGAAGAAAGAAGTGAACTCTTAAGTATTCAATAAGCAGCTAGTTTCAGGAGGGCTCAGACCGGGTTCTGAAAAAAGAACTAGTAGAGCTGTGAACGGTCACTGGATTTTGAGTTGATTATTTAAAGATCGCCAACCTGTGAATACAAGTAACTCCTCTCTTATCTTTTCATCTCTAAATCTGCCCTCCCTCTCCCTTCAATTTTTGTTATTGCTCAAACAACTGTCAGTCAGAAAGCTTTGGGTCACAACCCTGAACAGCTCTGAGACTGTTCAATCCACCACTGCTGGAGAGCTCAAAAAAAAAAAAAAAAATCTAATTTTTCTAATTATAAAAGCAGCTCCAGCTTAGTAAAGGGAGCCCAGATCACAGTGAAAGACTTTCAATTTCAAACCGGTTTGTGGTTTTATAAGATGACAATAGGACAAGCTGGAAAAAAAAAAAATCCATTGTGCTGATAAGTTCCTTTAAACTACCATCTTGGAAATATCCTGTTGAGTGGGTGTTGGTGTGGGTAACAATAATGTTGTTTTCATAATATGTGCTGGCAGATGAGCACACTTCTCTGCAGTGTTAACAGTTGTAATTAAGGAATAAACAGCACAGAGTGTCAGTCCGATGACAATTTCATCTATAGTGTCACAATACAAAATGTCACAAAATATTAGAACTGTTACATAACTATAAAAAGGATCAGCTTAAAAACCGAAAGCCCTTTAAAAAGCAAGACATAGAAAGGAAGAAAAAAGAAAACTGGCATAGAGACCAGAACAATTTTATACCTTCTCAAGAATGTTCTGTCACGAAAATAAATTGATATATATTTTTTTTCCTGTTACATTACAGTTTGGTTTCTAGCCATCCAGTTGATTTAGCAGGAGAATGCAGGGCTTTTTAGCAGCTTCAAATTGGTAAACAGATTTAGATGTAGTAGGGAGAACATGAGGAAGTTTTTTTTTTTCTTAACATCCAATCTTTCCCAGCATATGCACATAAGAAGGTGAATGAAGCAATGTGAAACTTATTTCTCTTTAGTCAAGTGAAAAAAAAAAGGCTAAACATTTGTTGAGATGGTAAAATATTGTGTCAAGCAAGTAGGCACATTCCAAAATTAAACAGTGGTTGATACGTGATCGTTCTCAAATATTTGAGCATTACGCTTCCTTTGAGTTTTGTAAATTAAATCACCAGTAGGTTAGATTAAAATACAAAATGAACAGCAATGCAACCATCTCAGAAAAGGTTCAGGTTTTTTCTCCCCCAAATTGATTAACTTGCTAAATCATGTTTTTAAAAAGCCTAAGTTTAATGTTCCCTGGGTTATGATTTAGAGCAGAGGGGAAGCGATTTCTGGGCTTATTTCTGGGCTTTGACGGTTCCATTTTCCCCATTTCTAGTTACTACCTCAACAACTCCCAGAGAGGACTTTCTTCCTGGCCCCCATAGAGCTTTTCCCAGTCATTAAATCACCAGTAGGTTAGATTAAAATACAAAATGAACAGCAATGCAACCATCTCAGAAAAGGTTCAGGTTTTTTCTCCCCCAAATTGATTAACTTGCTAAATCATGTTTTTAAAAAGCCTAAGTTTAATGTTCCCTGGGTTATGATTTAGAGCAGAGGGGAAGCGATTTCTGGGCTTATTTCTGGGCTTTGACGGTTCCATTTTCCCCATTTCTAGTTACTACCTCAACAACTCCCAGAGAGGACTTTCTTCCTGGCCCCCATAGAGCTTTTCCCCAGTCCCCTCCTTGTAGACTGGAACAGATTGCACCACATGGCGTATGTTATAAAAAAAAAAAAAATTCCCAAAGGGACCTGGATACCCCCATTAAAGGGCGTTATATTCCTCATGTCAAATTAGCTTTAGATAGGAATTTCCAAATTTTTTTTTTCTGTAAGGAGGGGAGAAATACCATATCTACTACAGATTTTGTACATAATTAGTAGGAAAAAGACAAGGAAAAAGAAATGTTATCCAGAGTCTTTTCCCTCTCTATTCAGTGCCCTTACATATACTATATTATATATCCACTAGTCTTTATGAAAACTATGAGTTTCTTTTTTTTTCCTTCAGAATAATGGGGTTTTCTAAATAAAGCTTTTTCCAAGAATTTTTCATAGCCTTTCTTGGGTTACTGCAAGTGCATAAATATTCAAAGCTCATTTTCTGCTGAAACATTTCTAGTGTATGATATTATTAAGCCACAAAATGCTAAAGATCAGAAGGAGCTGCAGTTTTTCTCCGAAATATTAATTTTACTAAAGTACTCAGGAATAAGCCTAATACTCTGGAAAGCAGACATCTGCTCTTTCCCATGTGTAGGGAGCAGTGTGAATGAAAGTGATGTCAAAAGGACAGTTTTTCTCTGCCTTCTGTACAAGGTGTTTTAACTTGCTAGCTTAAGATTTAGATAAGAATTAAAATAACCTTTACCAGTCTTTACCATTTTGTGTTGTTTGCTTCACTCTCCTTTTTCTATTAAGAAAAAAAGGTGTGGAGGTATATTTATTTTTTGATTCAAAATTAAATTTATGTGGAGGTCATTTTGTCACTTTTGAGGCAACTGGAGACAGATTAAGGGTAGAGTGAGGGACCATTTATGTGAAAAACCAGGATTACACAGTCATTAACTTTAGACAGGAGGAAGATATCAGCATTAAACCCACACTACAGTGGGTTATATTATGTAAAATTTAATGCACAAGACCATGAATTTGTCTCTATCTACAAAATACATTCTTTTCCCTCCTAAGTCTATTGTCTTTTTACTCTAAGCCAATTCACACCCTTTTTTCTTATTTTTATTTTTTAAAAGAAATCCTCTTGTTTAGAACAAAAAGTTCTAAAGCTCCCTGAAGAGTTTTCCCTCGCTTTTCAAGAATTGCCCAAACATAATACCTATATGACTTAAAACATTCTTCATTTCAGAGGTCTATTTTGAGTCTTCCACTTTAATTAGGATAGTAAATTTGTTTTTAAGAGCTGCCGACCAAAATCTCCTCTTCAGAGAAGGTAGTAACTAGATGGTGAATTCAAACAGTAAAAGTAAGTCTGTGGAAAATATGGAGAAGGTGAACAGGAGAGAAATTACTTTGAGAAAGCTTCAAACTGAAACATGAAAGTGTGTCTGTGCCTCTGTTTGCTGGTGTTTCTGTTTGTTTCTAATTTAGAAGTCAATTTGTCTACATAGGAAATTTAATTCCCTACTGCTAATAAGAGAACAGTTAGAGTTTCCTGGGACAAACATGGGACATGTCAAACTTCAGCAATTATGGAGAGGACTGATTTGTGAATTTGACACCTGGCATTGTGATCTCCCTTTCTAACTGGAGCTGGGATTCTATCCTTACTAAAATCCAAGACAAGGAAAACCAGTCCAACAAAAAAGAGGCTAGAAAATGCTTCCGGACATCATCTCACCTCTCAGAATCAAGTTTCCTTGCTTACAAGAGAAAGGACTGGGTTTCCAACACTGTAATAATGTTTTATAGTTCTTCCTATTTTAAAAAGTCGAATTTGTGTCTCAGGCAGAGTGTGAGCCTGTCAAAGTAGTAGCCTGATCACAGTGCAAATCAATAAAAAGTTGCAGAGAGGAAACAATAAAGGGTCCTTCTTTTAGAAAGCAGGAAGGATAGTTGTTCTCGTCTTGACAACTATGATCCAACTGGATCACTTAACCTCCACCCTTACAGTCAAAGGTTGGGTTTTTTGTTTTTTTTTTATTACTCTTTAATAAGTCTAAGCTATCAATGTTGAAAAGTTTCTGATGTTTTACATAATACCACTTTGGAGACAATCCTATTAAATTAAAAGGAAGCAAACTTCCACTTATTTGTCTAGTCTATCTCTGGCTTCTTTCATCTCCCAATAATTATTTTTTATACCTTGTCTCTTTATACATTTACAAGGTCTATAATACTTACAAACATATTTCTGTACTAGAATGTTTTACTCCAGGAAAACAAATACTGAGTTATTCAAAAGAAGCCAAATCGAGAGCCTTGTAAAACGATATCCAGTAAACACAATGGTGGATAACACTTGCGCGTCATTCATCCATTCCCTAGATCTTACTGCCTGCCTAGTGTGTAGTAGGAACAGTTCTGAGCACCAGGAATATAGCCATAAACAATACAGCCAAAACCAACAAATCTGTCATGGAATTTACATTCTGGAAGGGACAGTGGGTGGACGGAGTTGAAGATGGTGAAACAAAAAATAATACATGATCTTTAGATGATGATAATGTCTAATAATGTATGAACTTCTAAAATGTCTTCTCTATGGAAAAAAAAGAAAGCAAATGTCATAGTTTCACAGAAAATATGACTGGAATAGAGACTCCTCGCACCCCCATTCATACATCTTGAGTTAGGGTTGTCCAGAGAAGCAACATTTCCACTGCTACTAATTTGGAAGCAATGTAATCTTAATGGATAGGGAGATGGTTGTTGAAACATGTACTCTACCAGGACGCAATCATGAATAGAAAACCTGAACAAACCAACAATAAGGAAACTGATTAGTAATCAAAAACCTCCCAACACAGAAAAAAGCCCAGGACCAGATGGCTGCACTGGTGAATTCCACCATGTATTTAAATTAGAATTAAGGTCAATCCCTCTCAAACTCTTCAAAAAAAAAAAAAAAATATATATATATATATAGATATATATAAAAGCAGAGGAAACATTCCAAAACTCATTTTACAAGGCCAGCATTACCCTGATATCAAAGCTAGATAAGGACACTACAAGGAAAAACAAAAATAAAATTTATACCAATATCCCTGATGAACACAGAGACAAAATTTATCAATGAAATATTAGCAAACTGAATTTACCAACACATTAAAGGGACCATACACCCTGACCAAGTGGGATTTATCCCTGTGACACAGGGATAGTTCAACAAAAACATCAAAAGTGTGACCTTGTACTGATGCTCAGTTACTCAGTCATTCCCAACTCTTTGCAACCCTGTGGACTGTAGCCCATCAGATTCCTGTGTCCATGGGATTTCCCAGGAAAGAATGCTGGAGAAGGTTGCCATTTCCTACTGGAGGGGATCCTCCTGAATCAGGAATCGAACCTACGTCTCTTGCGTTTCTTGCACTGGCAGGCAGATTCTTTACCACTACACCACCTGGGAAGCCCCCAATAAAATATAATACATCACATTAACAGGCTGAAAGATAAATAAATAAATATATATATATATATATATATCTGATCATGACAACAGATGCAGCAGAAGTATTTTGAAAAACCCTTTCATGATTAAAAATCCTCAACAAATTGGGTAGAAACCACAGCATAATAAAGGCCATATATGATAAATTGACAGCTAACATCATACTCAATGGTGAAAGATTGAAAGCTTTTCATCTAAGATGAGGAAGAAGAAAAGAATGCCCACTCTCACCACTCTATTTAAACATAGTACTGAAACTCCTAGATAGAGCAATGAGGCAAGACAAAAGAAAAAAGGCATCCAAATCGTAAAGGAATAAGTAAAACTGTCCTTATTTGTACATGATGTGGTCTATATATATATACATATATATGTATGTGTATCAGTTCAGTTCAGTTGCTCAGTCATGTCCGACTCTTTGTGACCCCATGAATTGCAGCACGCCAGGCCTCCCTGCCCATCACCATCTCCCGGAGTTCACTCAGACTCATGTCCATTGAGTCAGTGATGCCATCCAGCCATCTCATCCGTGGTCGTCCCCTTCTCCTCCTGCCTCCAATCCCTCCCAGCATCAGTCTTTTCCAATGAGTCAACTCTTTGCATGAGGTTGCCAAAGTACTGGAGTTTCAGCTTTAGCATCATTCCTTCCAAAGAAATCCCAGGGCTGATCTCCTTCAGAATGGACTGGCTGAATCTCCTTGAAGTCCAGGGGACTCTCAAGAGTCTTCTCCAACACCACAGTTCAAAAGCATCAATTCTTCAGCGCTCAGCCTTCTTCACAGTCCAACTCTCATATTCATACATGACCACAGGAAAAACCGTAGCCTTGACAAGACGGACCTTACTCGGCAAAGTAATGTCTTTGCTTTTGAATATATTATCTAGGTTGGTCATAACTTTTCTACCAAGGAGTAAGTGTCCTTTAATATATATACACAAACACAATTCCGAAAGACTCAACCAAAAAAGTGTTAAAACTAGTTTATGAATTCAGTAATCAGTAAATGCAGGATATAAAAATAAATATACAGAAATTAATTGCATTTCTATACATAAACAGCATAATAGCTGAAAAATTAAAAATTATCCAATTTGCAACAGCATCAAAAATAGTAACATACTCAGAAATAAGTTTAACCAAGGAAGTAAAAGATTGAACAATGAAAACTAAAAGATTGTGGTGAAAGAAACTTGAGAAAACACAAATAAATGGAGAGCTATCCTATGTTCATGCATCAGAAAAATTATTTAAAATGTCCATACCACCCAAATTGCATAAATTCGATGCAATACTTATCAAAATTCAAATGGCATTTTTCACAGAAGTAGAGAAAACAAGCCTAAAGTTTTTATGGATCCACAGTTCAGTTCAGTTGCTCAGTCGTGTCCAACTCTTTCAGATCTCATGGACTGCAGCACACCAGGCCTCCCTATCCATCACCAATTCCTGGAGTTGACTCAAACAACCTCATGTCCATTAAGTCGCTGAAGCCATCCAAACATCTCATCCTCTGTCATCCCATTCTCGCCCTTCAATCTTCCCCAGCATCAGGGTCTTTTCAAATGAGTCAGTTCTTCTAAAAGTATTGGAGTTTCAGCTTCAGTATCAGTCCTTCCAATGAACACCCAGGACTGATTTCCTTTAGGATGGACTGGTTGGAGCTCCTTGCTGACCAAGGGACTCTCAAGACTCTTCTCCAACACCATAGTTCAAAAGCATCAACTCTTTGGCACTCAGCTTTCTTTATACTCCGACTCTCACATCCATACGTGACTACTGGAAAAATCATACCCTTGACTAGACAGACCTTTGTTGGCAAAGTAATGTCTCTGCTTTTGAATATCCTCTCCAAGTTGGTCATAACTTTTTTTCCCAAGGAGAAAGCATCTTTTAATTTCATGGCTGCAGTCACCATCTGCAGTGATTTTGGAGCCCCAAAATATAAAGTCTCTCACTGCTTCCATTGTTTCCCCATCTATCTGCCATGAAGTAATGGGACCAGATGCCATGATCTTTGTTTTCTGAATGTTGGGTTTAAGCCAACTTTTTCACTCTCCTCTTTCACTTTCATCAAGAAACTCTTAAGTTCTTCGCTTTCTGCCATAAAGGTGGTATCATCTGCATACCTGAAGTTACTGATATTTCTCCCAGCAATCTTGATTCCAGCCTGTGTGTCATCCAGCCCAGCATTTCTCATGATGTACTCTGAATATAAGTTAAATAAGCAGGGTGACAATATACAGTCTTGACATACTCCTTTCCCGATTTGGAACCAGTCTGTTTGTTCCATGTCCAGTCTAACTGTTGCTTCTTGACCTGCATATTTCTCAGGAGGCAGGTCAGGTGGTCTGGTATGCCCATCTCTTCCAGAATTTTCCACAGTTTATTGTGATCCACATAGTCAAAGGCTTTGGCATAGTCAATAAAGCAGAAGTAGATGTTTTTCTGGAACTCTCTTGCTTTTTCAATGATCCAGCAGATGCTGGCAATTTGATCTCTGGTTCCTCTGCCTTTTCTAAATCCAGAGTGAACATCTGGAAGTTCATGGTTCACGGTTCATGGTTGAAGCCTGGCTTAGAGAATTTTGAGCATTACTTTGTTAGCATGTGAGATGAGTGCAATTAAGTGGTAGTGTGAGTATTCTTTGACATTGCCTTTCTTAGGGACTGCAGTGTAAACTGACCTTTCCCAGTCCTGTGGCCACTGCTGAGTTTTCCAAATTTGCTGGAATATTGAGTGAAGCACTTTCACAGTATCATCTCTCAGGATTTGAAACAGCTCAACTGGAATTCCATCACCTCCACCAGCTTTGTTCGTAGCGATACTTTCTAAGGCCCACTTGACTTCACATTCCAGGATATCTGGCTCTAGGTCCTGATCAGACTATTATGATTATCTGGGTCGTGAAGATCTTTTTTGGATAGTTCTTCTGTGTCTTCTTGCCACCTCTTCTTAATATCTTCTGCTTCTGTTAGGTCCATACCATTTCTGTCCTTTATCGGGCCCATCTTTGCATGAAATGTTCCCTTGGTATCTCTAATTTTCTTGAAGAGATCTCTAGTCTTCCCCATTCTATTGTTTTCCTCTATTTGTTTGCACTGATCACTGAGGAAGGCTTTCTTATCTCTCCTTGCTATTCTTTGGAATTCTGCATTGAAATGAGTGTATGTTTCCTTTTTCTTTTGCTTTTCACTTCTCTTCTTTTCATAGCTATTTGTAAGGCCTCCTCAGAGAACCATTTTGCCTTTTTGCATATCTTTTTCTTGGGGATGGTCTTGATTCCTGCCTCCTGTACAATGTTACGAACCTCATTCCATAGTTCTTCAGGTACTCTGTCTATTTATTTATTTATTTTGTTGATTCAACAGGTATTTTTTTTTTTTACTTTACAGTATTGTATTGCTTTTGCCATACATCAACATGAATCCACCACTCTGTCTATCAGATCTAATTTGAATTTGGCAAAAAGGAGTTCATGATCTGAGCCACAGTAAGCTCCCGGTCTTGTTTTTGCTGACTGTATAGAGCTTCTCCATCTTTGGCTGCAAAGTATATAATCAATCTGATTTCAGTATTGACCATCTGGTGATGCCCATGTGTAGACTCTCCTGTTGTGCTGTTGGAAGAGGCTGTTTGCTATGACCAATGCGTTCTCTTGGCAAAACTCTATTAGTCTTTTCCCTGCTTCATTCTGTACTCCAAGGCCAAATTTGCCTGTTACTCCAGGTATTTCCTGACCTCCTACTTTTGTGTTCGAGTCCCCTATAATGGAAAGGACATCTTTTGGGGGTGTTAGTTCTAGAAGGTCTTGTAGTCTTCACAGAACTGTTCAACTTCAGCTTCTGCAGCATTACTGGTCGGGGCATAGGCTTGGATTACTTGATACTGAATGGTTTGCCTTGGAAACAAATGGAGATTATAGTGTCATTTTTACATCCGAGTACTGCATTTCGGAGTTCTATGGTAATTAAGACGGTATAATAAAAAAATGAAAGCAATAACAGATACATGGACCAAAGAGACAGAAATGAGAGTTGAGAAGTAAACCCTCACATATACAGTCAGCCAACATTTCACAGAGGAGCCACGAACACTCAGGGGAAAGGAGCGTCTTTTTGGCATATGGTAAGAAAACTATATAACCACAAGATAAAAAATGAAATTGGACTTTAACATCACTCACAAAAATCTACTCAAAATGGGTTAAAGACCTAAACATAAGACCTGACAAAACAAAACTCCTTGACATTGGTCTCGGCAATGACTTTTGGATACAACACCAAAGGCAGAAGCAATAAAAGGAAAACAATGCAACAAGCATGCCTACATCAAACTAAAAAACTTCCTCACAGAAAAACAAATAATAAGCAAAATGATGAGGCAAACTACGGGGGAACATATTTTCAGACCATATAATGAATAAGCGGTTAATATCCAAAATATATAAAGAACTCACACAACTCAATAATAACACCACCAATAATAAGTAATGCTATTAAAAAAAAAAGAGGAACTTAAGACATTTTCCCAAAGAAAGTATCTAAATGGACAAGAAGTACATGAAAAAGTACTCAACATCACTAGCCATCAGGGAATCTAAACCAAAAATGAGGTATCTGTTAGAAGGGCTACTATCAAGAAAACACACACACACACACACACACACACAAAAACAAATGTTAAGGAGAATATGGAGAAAAGGGAACGCTTGTAGACCACTGGCAGGAATGTAAGTTGGCTCAGCCCCTATTAAAAATAGTTTGGCTGCTGCTGCTAAGTCACTTTAGTCGTGTCCGACTCTGTGCGACCCCATAGACAGCAGCCCACCAGGTTCCCCGTCCCTGGGATTCTCCAGGCAAGAACACTGCAGTGGGTTGCCATTTCCTTCTGCAATGCATGAAAGTGAAAAGTGAAAGTGAAGTCGACTGCTCAGTCGTGTCCGACTCTTTGCAACCCCATGGACTGCAGCCCACTAGGCTCCCCTGTCCCTGGAATTCTCCAGGCAAGAACACTGGAGTGGGGTGCCATTTCCTTTTCCAAAAATAGTTTGGAGGTTCCTCAAATTAAAAATACAATCACCACAGAATCCAGAAATCCCACTTCGGGTACATAGCCAAAGGAAGTGAAAATAGAATATCAAAAAGATATCTACATTACTCACAATAATCAAGATAGGAAACAAGCTAAGTGCCCATCAAGAGACAAATGCATGAAGAAAACATGGTATAAGAAACATGTATAACTAACTCACTTTTCTGTACACCTGAAATTGGTGAAACATTGTACATCAACTATATACAAAAAAAAAACAAACAACCAGTTACCAGAAGGGACCTACAGTGTAGCACAAACAACTCTACTCAATACTTTGTAACAACCTAAATTGGAAAGGAATCTGAAAAAGAATAAATACATGTATATGTAAAACTGATTCATTTTGCTGTACATCTGAAGCTAACACAACACTGTTAACCAACTATATTCCAGTATACAATAAAAATTAAAAAAAAAGAAAATGTGGTATACACTGGAATATTATTTGGTCATAAGGAGGAAGGAAATCCTGTCATTTCTGACAACATGAAAGGCCTTGAGGGTGTTATTCCAAGGGAGATAAGTCAGACAGACAAAGACAAATATTATATGATATCATTTCTATTCAGGATCTTTAAAAAGCCAAACTCATAGAAACAGACAGCAAAGTATAGTGGCTGGGGCTTGGGGGAATTGGAAAGATATGGAAGATGAACGAGTTCTGGAGATCTAATGCACAGCATATTGAGTGCAGTCTGTAATATAGTACTCAATACTTCAAAACTAGTGAGAGTCGAGATCTCAAATGTTCTCATCACACACATAAAAAGAAGCAATAGTTATAAGACTCGAACTAAAGTTGTTAGCTAAAGCTACAGAGGCACTCACAAGACAATAAATAAATGTATCAATTCAACACCTACATCTTAAACATGTACATCTTAAATGTATACAGTGTTACAAGTCAATTATATCTTAACTTTGAAATGTGGCTTATCCATAAAATAGAATATTATTTGGGAAAGAAATTTTGACACATTCTACAACATGGAGGAACCCTGAAGAAGTTAACTGAATCAAGCCAGACTCTTAATTAAGGTACATTTGATGAGATTATTATTATTAAAGATCAAATGGCACGAAGCCTCAACCCAGATAAAATAATTCTGCATTGGTTTTCCTATGGTACAAGCTAAAAAGAAGCTGGCTACTGATATCAAAGCTCTGTTTTTCCTCAGAACTACTCAGTAATCATTGGAGGCAATATTAATACTTGGTGATAACAGCATCTTTTATAAGAAAAGTACATTACTGACAACTACTATTAATCATTAACTTGCAGATGGTGAAATTGAAGGACTGTCGCAGTCTTAAGTCATATCAGGGGTTCTCTTATTATACCTGGGTACTCAGAACTGTTAGTTTCTCTTTCTCATATTCCCATTCCCACACCTACAGGTTCTCCAGAGGAACCATTGAGAAACAGTTCAGTTCAGTTCAGTCACTTAGTCCTGTCCGACTCTTTGCGACCCCATGAATTGCAGCATGCCAGGCCTCCCTGTTCATTGCCATCTCTCGGAGTTCACTCAGACTCATGTCCATCGAGTCCGTGATGCCATCCAGCCATCTCATCCTCGGTCGTCCCCTTCTCTTCCTGCCCCCAATCCCTCCCAGCATCAAAGTCTTTTCCAATGAGTCAACTCTTCACATGAGGTTGCCAAAGTACTGGAGTTTCAGCTTCAGCATCATTCCTTCCAAAGAAATCCTAGGGCTGATCTCCTTCAAAATGGACTGGTTGGATCTCCTTGCAGTCCAAGGGACTCTCAAGAGTCTTCTGCAGCACCACAGTTCTAAAGCATCAATTCTTTGGTGCTCAGCCTTCGTCACAGTCCAAGTCTCACATCCATACATGGCCACAGGAAAAACCATAGCCTTGATTAGACAGACCTTAGTCGGCAAAGTATTATGTCTCTGCTTTTGAATATGTTATCTAGGTTGGTCATAACTTTTCTTCCAAGGAGTAAGCGTCTTCTAATTTCATGGCTGCAGTCACCATCTGCAGTGATTTTGGAGCCAAAAAAATAAAGTCTAACACTGTTTCCACTGTTTCCCCATCTATTTTCCATGAAGTGATGGGACCAGATGCCATGATCTTCGTTTTCTGAATGTTGAGCTTTAAGCCAACTTTTTCACTCTCCTCTTTCACTTTCATCCAGAGGCTCTTTAGCTCCTCTTCACTTTCTGCCATAAGGGTGGTGTCATCTGCATATCTGAGGTTATTGATATTTCTCCTGGCAATCTTGATTCCAGCTTGTGTTTCTTCCAGTCCAGTGTTTCTCATGATGTACTCTGCACAGAAGTTAAATAAGCAGGGTGACAATATACAGCCTTGATGTACTCCTTTTCCTATTTGGAACCAGTCTGTTGTTCGATGTCCAATTCTAACTGTTGCTTCCTGACCTGCATACAGATTTCTCAAGAGGCAGGTCTGGTGGTCTGGTATTTCCATCTCTTTCAGAATTTCCCACAGTTTATTGTGATCCACATAGTCAAAGGCTTTGGCATAGTCAATAAAGCAGAAGTAGATGTTTTTCTGGAACTCTCTTGATTTCTCAATGATCCAGCGGATGTTGGCAATTTGATCTCTGGTTCCTCTGCCTTTTCTAAAAGCAGCTTGAACATCAGGAAGTTCACAGTTCATGTATTGCTGAAGCCTGGCTTGGAGAATTTTGAGCATTACTTTACTAGCATGTGAGATGAGTGCAATTATGCGGTAGTTTGAGTATTCTTTGACATTGCCTTTCTTAGGGACTGCAGTGTAAACTGACCTTTCCCAGTTCTGTGGCCACTGCTGAGTTTTCCAAATTTGCTGGCATATTGAGTGCAGCACTTTCACAGCATCATCTTTCAGGCAATTACCAGTTAAAATTAAGCGGAAAGGAAACACTGTTTTCACAAAGCACTTGTTTCAACCTCATAAACTAATAAATAGTCTGAGTACAAAATGGAATTAACATCATTGTCACTCACTAGTGAAAGGCTCTGACCATGAACTTCAAGGTTCTTGAATTGTCTTACTCTGCTGGTATGGCAATACCAATGTCAGGAGGTATGGTGCTGTTTTATATCAACTCTGGAACTGCCTGCTCATCTAATGGAATATATGTTCTCCATCCACTCCCCAACAATGCTCATCCAATTCAGACTCCTCTAACTAGAACAAAGCCTCCTTTATCTCATCCCCCCTTTAAAAATGGAATTCAGGGTGAAATTCAATTCAAGAAATAATTATTACTGAGACCCAGAATGGCCTAAGAGTATGGAGGGAGATTGACAACATGGCTGTCCCGGAGCCTCTTGTCTTTAGGGGAGTCACCTGGACAGAGAGAAAGTGGAGAGTGCTAAGAGCAAGGTGGGACTGCCAATACAGTCTGAGGAATGGCAGGGGGTGCGGGGGGTGATAGGCGTGGGAGCTATGGAAGCTGGGAGAGAGAAGAAACCAGGCCTACATTCTAAGCAGCTCTGAGAAAAGCAGAAATTGGCCCAGGCACTTCCAGCCTTCAGAGAGCAGAGAAGCAAAGGCCACAGCTCTTTCACTGCACCCAACCTTTATAAATGTGGAGATCTCCATTTCATCAAGTGACTTCTTCCCCAGCTCTCTCCCCTGAGACTTCTCAAGTAAAGTCACCACTGTCCTCTGTCTCACCAAGTCCAATGTGTGTCCTAAGCATGCATCTTCCTCAGACTCTTCACAGCATACGACACATTCCCTCTCTCATTCGTGAACTCCTTCTCCTGGTTTCCAGAGCCCTGGCAATCCTGTCTACCGTCTTCCCCTCCTGAGTCTCTGCCTCCAGATTTGGAGCAGCCCTCAGCCTTTCTCTGACCCTGTTCTTCTTTCTATTCCTCCAGCGATAACATCCAGTCTGTTGTATTAAGCATGCTCCTTAAGGCTAGTGCTAGTGCTAGTCACTTAGGTGTATCCGACTCTGCGATACCATGGACTGTAGCCCACCAGGCGCCTCTGTTGATGGAATTCTCCAGGCAAGAAAACTGGAGTGGGTAGCCATTTCCTTCTCCAGAGCATCTTCCCAATGCAGGAATTAAACCAGGTCTCCTACATCACAGGCAGATTCTTTACCATCTGAGCCACCAGGAAAGCCCATTAAGGGGACTACTCTCAAATATATAGTCCCAGTTTTGATTTTTTTTTTTTAGTTTAATACCAACTCTACACCTACAGCTATAAGTTGTTGCAAAAGTAATTGCAGCTTTTGCATTGTTGAAATTTGCCTTTGAAACTGCAATACATTCTTAAATAAATGTGGTCGTGTTACACATCATTTAATGCACATTTCTTGCTTTATGGGGTTTTTTTGGCTGATGACTTATTACTTGCTGTTTACAATTTTAGACTATGGAAATGATGTTAGACAAAAAGCAAATTCGAGCAATTTTCTTGAGTTCAAAATGGGTTGCAAAGCAGCGGAGACAATGCATTTGGCCCAGGAACTGCTAATGAACATTCAGTGCAGTGGTAGTTGAAGAAGTTTTGCAAAGGAGATGAGACCCCTGAAGATGAGGAGCATAGTGGAAGTTGACAATGACCACCTGAGAGCCACCATCGAAGCTGATCCTCTTACAGCTACATGGAAGTTGCCAAAGAATTCAACATCGACCATTCTACGGTCATTCAGCATTTGAAGCAAAATGGCAAGGTGAAAAAGCTCAATAACTGGGTGCCTCATGAGCTGACTGGGGTGGATTCATGTTGATGTATGGCAAAACCAATACAATATTGTAAAGTAAAAAAAAATAAAATAAAAATAAAAACCAAACAAAAATAGCATGGCTTTGAAGTGTCATCTCTTATTCTATGCAACAACAATGAACCATTTATCTACCAAATTGTGTCATGTGATGAAAAGTGGATTTTATACAACCACCATCGATGACCAGCTCAGTGGTTGGACTAAGAAGAAGCTTCAAAGCAGTTCCCAAAGCCAAACTTGCACCAAAAAAGGTCATGGTCACTGATTGGTGGTTTCCTGTCTGTCTGATCCACTACAGCTTTCTGAAACCTGGCAAAACCATTACATCTGAGAAGTATGCTCAGCAAATCGATGAGATGCTTTGAAAACAGCAACACCTGCACCCAACACTGGGCAAGAGAAAGGGCCCGAATTTTTCCCATGACAATGCCTGACCACACATCATCACACCACCAACACTTCAAAAGTTGAACGAATTGGGCTACAAAGTTTTGCCTCATCTGCCATATTCACGTGACCTCTGGCCAACTGACTACCACTTCTTTAGGCATCTGAACAATTTTTTGCAGGGAAAAACACGTCTACAACCAACAGGGTACAGAAAATGCTTTCCAAGAGTTCATCAAATCCCCAAGCACAGATTTTTACACTACAGTAATAATGTTATTTCTTGTTGGGAAACCTGTGTTGACTGTAATGGTTCCTATTTTGATTAATGACGATGTGTTTGAGCATAGTTATAATGATTTAAAATTCATGGTCCAAGACGGCAATTACATTTATACCAACCTAATGGTAGGCATGTCAAATATAACATTTCCTAGAGCTCTAGATGTGTCCCCTCAAGCCTGCTCCCCTCGCAAGTCTTCTCTACATTCTAAGTGTCATCAGTATCCTCCAGTAGCTCACATCACTCTTGGAGTCACCCTCATCTCTTCTTTTTCCCCCTCATACCATACATACACCTGTATCATCCACCATCAGCCATCAGCCACTCATGCCAGCTCCACCTTCAAAATACATCCTGTATCTCACTCTTCCTCACGACCTCCAATGCCACGATCCCAGACCCGCTTGCCTGGTTGTCTGCAATACTTGCTACAACACGCACTTGAGGGTTCTCCATGCTGCCACACTTGCCCCTCTTCCCACCACCAGAGTCGCCTAAATAACACTGTCCCAGCAGCAAACCTCCATACCCTGGAAATACACGCAGCTTTATGGTGGACCTCAATGCCCTTCATGATGTGGATCCCGCTTCCTCTGTGGCATCATTTCCTGCAGTCTGCCCCTTGGCCTCTGGGCTCCAGCCACACCATCATCCCGCCAAACCTTCACTTTGACCTCAGCGCTTCTACACTTGCGACGCATCTCCTGGGATGGCTCTTCTTTCCCTCACTGCATTCAGGTCTTTGCTCAGACCGCGCCTCTTAGTAAAAGGCCTTCCTGGGCACCTTCTCCCTGCCTTATGCCCACAGCCTTCATCACTTTGTTCGCCTCATCTTCACAGGACATGACATTGAGCCACACACCCTTAACATGCTGTCTCTTTCTCCCACTGAAATGCGAACTCAGGGTGGCAGAGGCTCTTGTACTGACACCACTCTATCTGTTGTAGTGCCTGGCACCTAACAGGCACTGGAGGAATATTATTTTAAATAAATTTAAAGATAAAGAAGTCAATACCTTCCTTCTACTTCAAGTTATACTTGAGCAGAGTATAACTCTGGAGGAAAAAATCAGCAAAGAGCCAGAAATAGAGAGCAGAGGAGCTACAGCAGAGAACCAGGGCGCAAACAGGCAGCAGCCAGCCTGGAGAGCCAGAGGCAAAAGAGGTGCAGAGAGAAAAACACAACTGCCACCCAAGGCAGCAAAGGATTCCGAGTCTTGAGAATAACGCTGGACACATGAGCTACACCAAGACACCGTTTCTCACTCATCAGATGGGAGCAAGTAACACAGTAGGGCATCAGGAAGTGGTAAAAAAAAAAAAAAACATGGGGAAAACATCCTCTTGGACGCTGCTGGTATGAATGTAAAGAGGGGCAGTACAGCCAATTTGCAGGGCAGCCTTGCAGTATGTATAAAATCCCCAAATTCACACAGCCTATCATCCGATATTTCCATTTATAGTCCAAAGAAACATTCACACAGCAGGGCAATGAGGCATATACAGGAATGCTGCCTGGAGCTTGGTTTGTAGTATTTTAAAGGTTAGGAACAAGCTGGACCTCCTCGGTAGAAAAATGGAGACAAGCATGCTATCTACTCATATAAGGGGATATTATACAGTCGTTAAAAGGCACTCTGAGACACACTTCTAAGTGGAAAAGGGAATATGCAGCCATTATTCACTATATCATTTCTATTAAAAATCTGTACATACACTGATGAACAGATTTGCAGAGCAGCAACGGAGACACAGACATGGAGAACAGGCTTATGGACACAGCTGTGGGCGAGGAAGGAGAGGGTGGGATGTAGAGAAACACATGGAAACACATATTACCACATGTGAAATAGATAGCCAATGGGAATTTGCTGTATGACTCAGAGAATTCAAACCAGAGCTCAGTAACAACCTAGAGGGGTGGGATGGGGAGAGACGTGGGAGGGATGTTCAAGTGCAAGGGGACAGTTAAACCTACGGCTGATTCAGGCTGATGTTTGGTAGAAACCAGCATAATACTGTAAAGCTAGTATCCCTCAATTAAAAATAAGCAAATAAAAAAAGAAAAAAGCCTTGCTGATAAGAATCAAACGTTAAAATATTTGTAATGTTTGTAAAGACACTAAATTATATGAGACACACTTGTAATATAACAGTAAATGATAAAAACAGAATTTCAAATCCTATCTACATACCATATTGTTTAACATTTTAAAAATGAAATACTGAATAACGGATTTAAGAGGCGCACTGAAAAAAATATATATACACACAAGATTACTACACGTCTCACAAGGACACAAAATCAAGTAACTTGTCCAAGGGGAGCTCATCTTTCTATGTGACACCTTCATAGTCCACAGGTAATTTACAGAGAGAACTGTTGTTGTTGTTGTTTAGTTGCTAAGGTGTGTCTGACTCTTTTGCCACTCTGTGGACTGCAGCCCCCCAGGCTTCTCTATCCATGGAGTGGGTTGCCACTTCCTTCTGTAGGGAATCTTCCCGACCCAGGGGCTGATCCTGCGTCTCTTACATCTCCTGCACTGGCAGGCAGATTCTTTACCACTGAGCCACTAGGAAAGCCCACATGTACATTATATTATTTTAAGAACATATATGGGCTCCCCTGGTGGCTCAGAGAGTAAAGAATCTTCATGCAGTGAGGGAGACCTGGGTTCAATCCCTGGGTTGGGAAGATCCCCTGGAGAAGGCAACAGCCACCCACTCCAGTATCCTTGCCTGGACAATCCCCATGGACAGAGGAGCCTGGTGGGCTACAGTCCATGGGGTCACAAAGAATCAGACATGACTGAGCAACCAAGCACCGAAGAATACATAGGTATAGACCCCTGGAGCAGGAAGACTGAGGCAAGTGGTGGCAGTAGTTGAGACTAGGGAGGCTGCCTGGGGCAAGCAGTGAACAGGCTAGTGTACCAGACTAAGTCTTGTGGATTTATTCAGTGATTCTACACCATTCATCCACTTCTTCAGTTTAATTTGTAGCTTTGAGAACCAAGAGAAATCTCTCAATAATTAGGACTGATCCTATACATTTTAAAAATGTATTTGAAATCATTACATTCTCTTGTAGCCTTGTACAACCATGCCACCGATAAGCCCCTTTTATGATGCACAAAAGTTGCCCTGCTAAAAGCATTATATTCTTTTAGACGTCATTAAAAAAAAAAAAAAAAACAGGGGCTGAATATGGCACCTATTAAATTACTCTGCCCTATCTCTTTGGAATTCCAGGAAAAAACTTGAAGTTCAAAGAAAAATGAGGGTGCTTAATTATAAAGATGTTTTCAGCCTGCATAATTAACTGCTTTATGGTGACAGCATTTAGTCTATTAGCCAGCATATCATTCACCCAAACTTGTGTTGAGCTCAATGGTATTAGGTATTCAGACTACACTGATGAGCAAGGACAATCCCCACTCTCATGGAATTGACAGACTAGGAAGGGAAAGGTATTAGATATATTACTGCAACAAAGAATGTAAAACCACAACAGGAGCTGACTGTGGCTCAGATCATGAACTCCTTATTGCAAAATTCAGACTGAAAATTCAGACTGAGATTCAAACCATTAGGCCATTCAGGTATGGCCTAAATCAAATCCATTATGATTATACAGTGGAAGGGACAAACAGATTCAAGGGATTAGATCTGATAGAGTGCCTGAAGAACTAAGAACTGCACAGGAGGTGGGGATCAAAACCATCACAAGAAAAAGAGATGCAAGAAGGGAAAATGGTTGTTTGAGGATGCCTTCCAAATAGCTAAGAAAAGAAGAGGAGCAAAAGGCAAAGGAGAAAAGGAAAGATATACCCATCTGAATACAGAGTTCCAAATAATAGCAAGGAGAGATAAGAAAGCCTCCTTCAGTGATCAACGCAAATAGAGTGGGAAAAATAAATAGAATGGGAAAGACTAGAGATCTCTTCAAGAAAATTAGAGCTACCAAGGGAACATTTCATGCACAGATGGGCTCAATAAAGGACAGAAACAGTATGGACATAACATAAGCAGAAGATATTAGAAGAGGTGGCAAGAATATACAGAAGAATTATGCAAAAAAGGTCTTCATGACCTGGATAACCATGATGGTGTGATCACTCACCTAGAGTCAGACATCCTGGACTGTGAAGTCAAGTGGGCTTTGGAAGCATTACTACAAAGAAAGCTACTGGAGGTGATGGAATTCCAGTTGAGCTACTTCCAATCCTAAAAGATGATGCTGTGAAAGTGCTGCATTCAGTATACCAGCAAATTTGGAAAATTCAGTAGTGGCTACAGGATTGGAAAAGGTCAGTTTTCATTTCAGTCCCAAAGAAGGGCAATGTCAAAGAATGTTCAAACTATCATGCAATTGCATTCATTTTGCATGCTAGCAAGGTAATGCTCAAAATCCTCCAAGCTAGGCTTCAACAATAACGTGAACCGAGAACTTCCTGATGTACAAGCTGAATTGAGAAAAGGCAGAGGAACCAGAGATCAAATTGCCAACATGTGTTAGATCATAGAAAAAACAAGGGACAGAAGAACATCTACTTCTGCTTTATTGACTATGCCAAAGCCTTTGACTGTGTGGATCACAACAAACTGTGGAAAATTCTGAAACAGATGGGAATACCAGACCACTTGCCCTGCCTCCTAAGAAACTTGTATGCAAGTCAAAAAGCAACAATTAGAACCAGACATGGAACAACAGACTGGCTTCAAATTGTACGTCAAGGCTGCATATTGTCACCCTGCTCATTTAACTTATATGCAGAGTACATCATGGGAAATGCCAGACTGGATGAAGCACAAGCTGGAATCAAGATTGCTGGGAGAAATATCAATAGCCTCAGATATGCAGATGACACCATCCTTCTGGCAAAAAAAAACCATGAGGAACTAAAGAGCCTCTTGATGAAGGTGAAAGAGGAGAGTGAAAAAGCTGTGTTAAAACTCAACATTCAAAAATGAAGATCATGGCATCCAGTCCCCTCACTTCATGGCAAATAAATGGGGAAGCACTGGAAACAGTAACAGACTTTATTTTCTTGTGCTCCAAAGTTACTGCGGACCATGGCAGCAGGCATGAAGTTAAAATTCACTTGCTCCTTGGAAGAAAAGCTATGACAAATCTAGACAGTGTATTAAAAAAGCAGAAACATTACTTTCCAACAAAGGTCTGCATGGTTATAGCTATGGTTTTTCCAGTAGTCATGTATGGATGTGAGGGTTGGACCATAAAGCAGGCTGAGCACTGAAGAATTGATGCTTTAGAACTGTGGTGCTGCAGAAGACTCTTGAGAGTGCCTTGGACTGCAAGGAGATCAAATCAGTCAATCCTAAAGGAAATCAACCCTGAATATTCATTTAAGGACAGATGCTGAAGCTCTAAGACTTTGGCCACCTGATGCAAAGAGCCAACTCATTGGTAAAGACCCTGATGCTGAGAAAGACTGAAGGCAGGAGAAGGGGACAACAGAGGATGAAATGGTCGGATGGCATCACTGGTTCAATGCACATGAGTTTGAGCAAACTCTGGGAGATGATGAAGGACAGGGAAGCCTGGTGTGCTGCAGTTCATGGGGTCCCAAAGAGTTGGACAGAACTGAGTGACTGAACAACAAAAACAATAAATA